>JAVXUM010000023.1:13165650-13183357 GCA_035590655.1 Pouteria glomerata
GAAAGAATTTTGTGTATACATTCTGGAGGTGAAAAATAGTGCAGCAGAAAAATACTACACCAAAAAAATAAAAAACACAAAATATGACTCTGATACCATGTTAGAAGGGGAGAATAATAATGGGAGAGAAAAGAGAAGAATGATATATTGATGTGTTTATAAAGAGTACAATGGTATATATAAACTAAAATAAGAAAAGTATAATATCCTAGAATATGCTAGTTACATGTGGTAATGGAATATATTCTAATATTGGTAGTAACATTATAATAATATAATATATTCTAATATCCTGGCAAACTCAAGGAGGTATAGCAGAAACCAACTTAAGTTTGGAGACTAAGAAACGGATTGAACCGGATGAAAGTGAAGCTAGATGAGAAGCAATGGCACAGAAACCGAGCGGCTCAGGTGGCGACGCATGGAAGCTCATTGAAGGAGGCGCGTGAAAGAGCGTCGAAAAGTTGGAAGCGCATTGAAAAAGGCATGTGGAAGTACACTGAAAAGTTAGAGGCGTGTAGAAGCGCATTGATCTGGCGAAAAGGAAACATAGAGGTAGCGGTAACGGCTAATAGCATGAGAAGAAACCGTGGCGGCAAGGCATAATCCATCTACGGTCGAAAACGTGGGCTCTAATACCATGTAAAAAATAGAAAAAAGACAAGAAAATAGAGTTGGGGAGACATTGAATTCATTCTACATTTTATCACATATATTATAAAGGTTAAGGAAAGACCTTTAAATAGGCTCATACTGTTGGGTATGTATGGTAATAATCTGCATACCAAAATAAAGTTAACAACTTACTAAATACTAAAATATAAAATATTCTAATATAAGTATATATATAAAGAATATTTCATAACCTAATATAAAATATTTCAACAAAATTTATTTTACTTTCTAATAAGGAAGCTTAAGAATAATTGCTCATTTATTGATACATTACATTGATTTGTTTTCGGTAAGGGTAGAGGAAGAAATTAAAAAAAAAAAAAGTTGATGGTTTGACTTAGTAAACTAACGGTCAATTAACGGAATAGGGGTAATGATGTAATTTCTCAAATGTGGGGGAGTGGGGTAATACTAGACCTCAAGGCAAGTTTCAGTTACAAGGTCTGATGATCTTTATAAATCCCCTAAACTTTGTTGAATCAAAACACCAGTTACATTATATAAATCATTTGATCCAACTGTTTCAAAGGTAGAAAATGTTAATATTTGAAGTTCCAATTTTATTTAAACATGTATACCGAACTTCCAGAAGTAATATCAGTAATCTTTGTGAAAAAATATTGCCCAAACAAAATAAATTCCTATAGATTTCCATAACCCATGGAAAACCTTGAGGTTTCAAAATCATCGAAAGTTCCACAAGAGAAGCATAAATAGAACAAAAACAACGAACCTTGCCCCGCTGCTGCTAACATACCCAAACAAGCACATGGGTGATTTGAGTGTGTGCAAGTAAGAAATATTGTGTAGTAAACAAAAAGGATTTGGACAACCAAAAGGATCCTGTTTGAACAGTGAAAATAATAATGCGTGATGACACATCAAAATTAGGATTAAGTCAGGTACCCACCATAAATCAATAAACTCATCAACAACCTCGGGAGAACCTTCCTTGTATAACTCAACTGTTATTAAGCCTTTTGAGGTATTTATAATCTGTTAGAAAGGGAAACGCGCACACATAATCAATCTATATTAGATAAGAGAAAAAAATAAAAATAATAAATCTATTTTATATAATATAAAAAAAAAAAAAAAAAAAGGAAAAGAAAGACAAAGCAACCCCTGCTCCCAAACAACAAAGAAACCACACACAAAATATGAACAGGGGTGAAGGAATGAAAATCATGCAAAAACAACCAAAGAATTAGAGAACCAAGAACGTTCATCAGCAAATAATAGCTCCCTGTCATGTATTGGTATGGTATCTAAGCCAAAGTTACAGCATTCCCCAACCAAGCAATAAATGAAATGCTTTCTCAAGGGCAGAAATAAATCTAAAAGCATTGCTTAATCTAAAGCCCAACTTTCTAAATAAAGTAAAAGCTAGTTATAACTTCCCAGCTTATAAAGAAACTTACAGCATATCTTGGGACATCAGATTTCTTTGCATCTGTGTTAGCATCGTCACCCTGTACCAGAAACAGGACCAGATAATGAGAAAAATGAAATATAATAGGTGATGGTCACTTGAAAGGAATTTCTTCAAACCTTAAAAGCATTAAAACTGTATGCAGACAAATAAAAAAGCACAGACAAAAATAATTATAATAAAAAGAACTTTAACAGATCCTGAATTATCAACAAACATCGCCGTTATATCTTGAAAGATGAAGAAAGAGGAAGCCACTAACAATCTGTCAAATTTCTGGTCAGCAAACAACATTCATGCTAGACAAACAAAGGCACAACCACCATCAAGAAAGCAAGTAGAAAAGTTCTCCAAAAAATTGTACCTCGACAACTGAGAACCGATCCTCTGTTTGAATTCTTGATCTGAACACAAGTTAGCACGTAGAGAAGTTAGAATCTGGAAATGTTTTTCTCTGTTTCTTCTTCCACTTCCCATATGCACACACACATGCACAGAAAATTTTAGTAGGGTGTAAATGAGCTGCGACGAGCTGAGTAGTATGTTGTTTAAGTTTGGTTTGAAAACCTTATCAAGCTTAAAAATGTGTTAAGCTTTAACCTATCCGAGCTCAAGTAGTTTGATTATTTTACATATTTTAAGTTTATCAAGCCAAGATCAAGTCAAGCTCAAAACTAAATGAGCTACAGATTGTGTTTAAGCTTGTCTTGTCTTAGTGTCATAACTAGCCAATCTTAAATGTCCTTTTAGTGAGCCGAACAAGAATCGAGCCCGAGTTGTTTTGTTCGTTTTACAATCCTAATTTTTATATTATATCAAGGCTAGCACAAGTGATTCTATTTTGAAATAAAATAAATGTAGACTCCACAACAGCAGACCACCTGAAATATTTCAAATCAACTTGATTGAACACATCTGACCCTCCCAAATCCTGAAATGGCTAGAGCGTCACACACTAAGGGTGCCCCTTTTTATGTTGATTAAACACATTTTTTTATCACTTATTCCACACGTGCTAAATTTAGAATTTACTGAACTTCCCTTTTTATCTTGATTAAACACATTTTTTAATCACTTATTCTAAGCTTGCATGGTTCCTACTTCCAAAGAGTTTTGAATTACACAGGCCCTTCACCCAAAGGACAAGATTCATACTCATTCCCAAGGAAATGGGGGTACAAACAAGATTCATAGCATACCAATTAATCATCAAACTAAATATTGAAAAATGAACTTGATCGAAAAGCATGCCAAGGGGCTGACACTTGTGTAGCAGTCCAAAGCTAGAAACAGTATACTCGTTTTCCCAATCTGGACAAACTTTTTAAATATTCCCTTAATATATCTTGAGAAAAATATAGCCCAAAATTCTGAATTGTTCTCAAAACTAGGAAAAAAAAATACGGAGTGCCATGCTAGGCACACCAAATCCCACTTTATAAAAATAACAAGAATTCCAACAATTAAAGTTTCGGAACAAACCTGTGAGACCAATGCCTGTAAGTAGCAAACAGGAAATACCCCATCACGACAGCAACTAAGCTGTATAAAGCAATTGAAGTGGGACTGATACGACTGGGACCCTTCTTCTTCTTGCTTTGTTGTAGCAGAGCTTGAGGTTTGATCCTCGCCATGATGCCTTCAGTCTCCTCTAACTGCTACTGCTACTGCTACTAACCACAAAGTAGAAAATTAACAAATTGACCCACACACCCTTATGGGCACGATAAATAAAGAAATTTGAGAGAATCAAACAAAAAATCCAAATTAGAGACTCCAAAGTTTCTTCAAGTAGGCGATCAAACCGCCAAGTTTGGATCCAATCTCAAGTCTAGGTATATCTGAACAAGGAACACACACCAATAACCAGAATTCAAGAGGATCCGAAGTTTACGAATCAATTATTTGCAGTATATATATATACACACACAAACACTTCCATTCAAAAAAAAAGACAATCTACCCAATTCGTGGCATAACAAAACCCAGGAATAAAAAAAAATGAGAATTGTGCTTAAAAGATCCAGAGATTAGATCGAACGACAAAGACAGAATTACGTACCTGATTATGAATGAATCTTTCGGAATCGAGCTTGCAAATCTTTTAGGTTTGAGAAGACGGTCCGGGTCGGCTGTGTTCTTCAGTTCTGTTCAAATATGCTCCTTAGTCGCATCTCTACAATCGTTCTGACAGTTCAACGGCCCTTCCTTCTTTTATTATCGCTACTGATTGAAAAAACATAATTAAGAAAAAAGAAAAAAAAGAAAACGCGTAAAGAGCAAACCAGTTCAATTTTTTTCAACCGCTCACCTCACTTGGACATTACCTTTGTCGCAATTTTCCATTAATCCATCCAACATTATATAGGACAAAATAGAAATAAAATTATATTGCGTAAGCATATTTATTATAAACTAGTTTGAAAATTCAAGTTAATTCAAACTATATAATATTATAAGTCAAGTAATTTAAGGTTTAAAAAAGATTAATAAACTTGGATTTTGATAAATCATATGTATTTATTGGTTGTTTTTATGGCTATATGCATTTAATTAATTAATTATAAATTAATTAGAATTATATTGTTATAAAATATAAATTAATACTACACATTTTTTAGAAAAAAGAAAATTTTACTAATATAAGCTTAAAATTCAAAAGCAACAGTAATATTTTGTTTGGAATAGTAGATTTGATGAGATTTGGTTTCATGTGATATAAATTCTCAATTCCCACCAATTTTTATGTTTGGAACCAAATCAAATTTTATATATTAAATATCATATCATTTCATTTCATTTTATATATTGAGATAAATCATTTTACCAAATAAAAATCTAAAATGTTACAATCTCTCAGCTAAGATGTCCCTATCTCATCACTAACTACGAGCAAATCTGGATTGATCAATACTTAGATTCATATCTTCTGCGTATTAAACACTTTTATGCACATGAATCAAGTTCATTAATCAATCAAGAATTATATTTATCACATAACATACATGCATTCATAAATAATAAAGAAACTTTAGATAAACTAAATAAAAATTCTTTATTAAAATAAAATCAATTTATCATTTAATATATGACTGACCGACCCTAAAATGTGTTCAGGTTCTACTTCTTATGTGCAAGAGAGTGGTTGTACTTTTACTCGGTGAGAACCAAACTTTGTTAAAAGCTCTAAACTTTTTTTCTTAGTTAGCAGGTGTACCTAATTTAATATAAACTAACTTTGGATTTATATGATGCTTGAGTATGGTATGGGTTGAGAATGAGAATATTAAAAATAAACTAATTAAGAAAATCTTGACTTCAAATCAAATCCAGAGTGAGATAATATTGGTTTACTCAACCACATTGATAACTCAGCCTAGCAATTGCACATGCATTGCTAGGTCAGAGGATATTTTTTTTAAAACCTAATTCATGGAACTCAAGATAAGCGGAGGTTTTTGAAAATAGTTTCAGACTAACCGAGATATTGAATCGAACACTTAGTGTGCACAAGTGTGAACTCGTAATTAGGCTTTAATTATAACACAAGTGAATTGATTTCTTAAGAAAACCTCAAGCTATGGTTTTAGGAAAATAGGTTCCAAATCACCGGGCCATTGAATTAAACACTTAGTATGCACGAGTGGCCAATTGTACCAAAGTTTTGATTATAAGACAGGTGATTTGATTTCGTAAGAAAACCTAATTTAGGTTTTAGAAAATATGTTTCTAACTCACTGGGACATTGAACCAAACATTTGGTGTGCACAAGTAAAAACTTATAACCAAACAATGGTTATAACACAGGTGAGTTGATTTAGAAAGAATCCTAGCTTACTATGAAATTCTAATTAGAAATCAAAAATATATTTCATTGAAAAAGAATCTTTTACGTTTGAGTTCACCAAACTATCACATCACTTTCAATGGTTTGAAGCCAATAACAAACCCTAGACTAACATATTTGGACTTCAATGAAGATAATAAACTTGCAAACCAGTACGAAGTAAAAACAAAAGATGAAGAATAAAAATAAAGTACTACTAAGTGAAAGTGAAAGACAAAAAATAAAAATGAAGTACTTTAAATTGAAAATACTGAAAAGTAAAGCACTTACATGTAAACTCTATTAGAGGGAATGCTAAAACACCATACGAAACTTCAACTAAACCCTAATGCATAAACGTAATGTAACTCTTTTTATTAGGTTTGAAAAACTTATATTTATAGGCAACAAGTCATTAAGGGTAAAAAAAATCAACTTAAAAATACAAAAAAAGGCTGAACAGTTGACTTTACAGTGTAGAGGTTGCCTGAGGTAATCGTTGGGCACCTAAAGTGATAGTGGGTTCCTAGGCAGCAAGGTGGGCACCCACCTAAGTTTCTGAGACAATGTTGCTCTATGGGGGCATTCAAATTGAGGGTCAGGGCGCCCAGTTGATGTTTTGATGGAATAGTACTTCTAGATAGCTTTCTATTCCTAACTTCTAATGCAATTTTAACCTTGAAGATGAGGGATTCAGGCTTTAGCTAAAACACAAAAGTTGTAGCTCTTTGAGTCTTCTTTCTAATTCAAAAAGAATCACATTAATTAGAGTTTTGAGCAAAAAGTTATAGCTGAAATATTAATAGGGTATTGTGCAAAATTCTGCTGCAATATGTCTTTAACCGATTTGAGCTTAAGGCCATTTTTTTCTCCTTAACAATCATGATAGCTAATCTTATGTATTGGAATGGCTCTTGAGAGGTTTAGGAGGTCTTGGAAAGCCTTGATGACGTCAACATTATGTCACGAAACTGATTTTCTCTATGTATGCCAAGTATTTGGTGAAATGCTCCATAGAAGTACTAAACTTATTCTTGTACTTTCTTACTCCGGCTTGCCTTGACTCCTCTATGCATATACCCTTGGTATCATTTAGTCCTAAAACACGATATTATATCACCTGAAATGCACAAACACCAAGAAGGCATGAAAATGAGATAATTAAGCTAGCATATTGGCAATAATAAGAATAAATGCCTAATTAGCATGCTCAATATATATAGAATTATACAATAATACATGCTAATCAATGACTTTGGGCATACATCCTAACAAACTCCCACTTGCACTTAAGTTATTGATCTATTACATCTTACCCCCATCCCATTAACATAAGACTCAAAAACCTTTGTAGGCAAGGCCTCGGTAAAAGGATCAACTAAGTTGTCCGCTGATGCAATCTTTGTCATAACGATGTCACCTCTATGAATAATGTTTCTGACTAAGTGATACTTTCTTTCTGTGTCCTTCCCACTCTTGTGGTTTTTTGGCTCCTTAGATTAAGCTACAGTCTTATTATTATCACAATAAAGCGTAATAGGAGACTTAACCAGTGGTACCATTCTCAGTTCCATAAGGAATTTCTTGAGCCAAATTACCTCTTTAGCTACTTCTAAAGCTGCCACGTACTCAGCTTCAGCGGTAGAGTCAATAATATATTGTTTCTTAATACTTCTCTAACTGATAACTCATCCACCAAGGGTAAACACATGATCATATGTTGATTTTTGGGAATCTTTATCTGACATGAAGTTTGAATCATGTATCCAATAGGAACTAAGTATTCACTCCTATAAACCAGCATATAATCTTTAGTTAAGTACTTAAGAATATGCTTTTACAGTAGTCCAATGTTCTGGTCCAGGATTAGATTGATACCAGCTGACCATGCCCATTGCAAAATAAATATCTGGTCTAGTACATAGCATAGCATGCATAAGACTCCGTACCGCCGAAGCATAAGTTACTTTTTTCATATGCTCTTCCTCTAAGGGTGTCTTAGAACACTGGCTCTTAGATAGAAACACCCCATGCCTAAAAGGTACCATACATTTCTTAGAGTTATGCATATATAGTCTAAGATAGGCTTAACACCTTGTTATTGCGATCTTGCAAAAGCTTAATCCCAAAGATGTAATTAGCCTCTCCCAAGTCCTTCATATCAAACTGTTTCACTAACCAAACCTTAACTGTGGATATAACATACCAATATCATTCCCAATAAGTAAAATATCATCCATATATAGGACTAAGAAATCACCACACTCCTAGTATACTTCTTATACACACAAGGTTCATATGAATTTTGATCAAAACAGATGTTCTAACTACGAGATGCGTGCTTAAGTCCATAAATAAACTTATGCAACTTGCTTACCATATTCTCCTAGGCCTTAGCTATGAACCCTTCTGGTTGCATCGTATAGATATCTTCATCAAGATGGCCATTCAAAAATGCCGTCTTGACATCTATTTGCCAAATCTCATAATCAAGATAGGTCGTAATGGATAAGAGGATACGAATAGGCTTAAGCGTAGTAACTGGTAAAAAAGTTTTCTCATAGTCGACACCCTCTTTCTGAGTAAACTCTTTAACCATTGGCTTAGCTTTATAGGTCTCAACAGACCTGTCTGATCTCCTCTTTCTTTTGTAAACCCACTTATAACCAATAGATTTAATATTGGTAGGTGGTTTTACAAATTTCCAGACTTAATTAGAGTATATAGACTCTATTTCAATTTTTATAGCCTTTTGCTAAGAATCTGCATCTGTATTAGAAATAGCTTCATTATAACTAAAAGGATCAGGTTGTTATTCTCCCTAGAGATTCTTTCCAAAGAACACATATCTGTTAGGTACCTTGACAATCTTTCCACTACGACAAGGTTCCGATGTATTAAAAGAAGTGGGTAATATGGTTTGTGGAGTATCCTAGGGAACGACTGTATCAGTGACCTCTGTGTGAGAACTATCTATCTCATCTACTTAACTCTGCCTTTAGGTTTTTGGTTTATAATATAATCATCTTCTAGGAAGATAACATTCGTGCTAGCAAATACCTTCTACTCTCTAGGATTATAAAATAGCTAACCCTTTTGTTTCTTTTGGATACCTTATGAAATAGTTCAATTCTGACCTCGATTCCAACTTACTGGTCTTGCCCTTCAGCATGTATGCAGGATAGCCTCATATCCTATAATGTTGCAGACTACAATGTCCTCCAGTTCACAACTCAGTGGGAGTCTTAAGGGTAGACTTAGTTGGTACATAGCTGTTTCTAAGGCATATCCCCAAAAGAATATAGGCAGATTAGAATAACTTATCATTGATCTTACCATATCTAAAAGAGTCCTATTTTTACTCTCAGCTACACCATTCTACTGAGGCGTGCCCGGTGCATACAAGTAAAATATAATCCTATTATCTAATAAATATTTACTAAAGTCACTGGAAAGATACTCGCTATCTCAATCAAATCTAAATGACTTTATGTTCTTATTTAATTGCTTTTTTACCTCAATCCGAAACTCTTTGAACTTTTTAAAAGCTTCAAACTTATGGTGCAATAGATAAACATAACCATGCTAAGAGTAATCATCTATGAAAGGGATGAAATTCTCATTACCTCTCTGAGCTTTAACATTCAAAGGTCCACACACATCTGTGTAAATTAACTCCAATAACTCTTTGACTCTGTTCTCTTTTGTAGAAAAGGGTCTCTTGGTCATTTTACCCTCCAAGCAAAATACACCAGTTATTAATGACTCTACTGCTAATGAAGATAAAGTACCTTCCTTTACCAACCTTGTTATTCTATTCAGATTAATATGACTAAGCCTCCAATGCCAAAGATATATTAGATTATTTGAAAAAACTTTTTTTTTTTAAGATTTGGTGAAATAAATGACAATGCTGATAGTTATGAATTCTGTTTTCTATGTCATGAATCTTATTCAATTATAGAGTAATCAAATATAAGTCATTTGTGAATGTACTATAGTAAATAAAAGAACCATTTAATTTAATATTAACGGAAGAGGTAAAAACAACTCAGTATTCTTTTTAATTAAACAAGAAATTGGAACTATATTTTTTTTAGTGCTAGATACATATAGGAAATTTTCTAAAACTAAGGTTTTTATCAATAAAAAATAATCTAACTACTCTAACTAAAATAGTAGCAATCTTAGAGCCATCATCAAGGTACAAGCAAACCTTCTCCATCACTTAGCTTCTTGGTTTCTTGAAACCTATGTAACGAATTACAAATGTGATTAGTTACTCCAGAGTCCATACACCAAGAACATGAAGTACCTACTAAAAAGCTTACTTTAATAACAAGTTATTCTTGTTTACTTGCACGCTTCCGTATTAGATAGGTAAGCCAGTTCTTCTTCCAATGTCCTTCCATGTCATAGTGGAAACTGTAGCAGCCCGGGACTACCACCGCTAGTACGATATTGTCCGCTTCCGAGATCCACGCTCACGTGGATGGCACACAACACCCGGGCGCCGTAGCCACCTGACCCGTCACGGTTTTATTTTTGGCGAGGGCTATCCCAGTGCCCCCCAAAACGCGTCGCCCTGGTATCAGAGTACGCAGCATACAGCCACTGGGCCCCACACCCACAGGACGATATTGTCCCCGGCAAGCCCCGCTCAGCCTCTCAGGGTTTTGTTCCTTTCCCCGTGTTCCCCACAGGTCCAAACGCGTCACACTAGGGAGAGGTATCCCCACCTTTTATTAGGCGTGGTTCATTCTCCTCTCCAACTGATGTGGGATCGTTACAGAAACATTTTCCTTTTGGCTTCATATTTGCTTTTTTTCTTATTTCCTTTGTTCATATTTGGGATAGCACCAATATCCTTAATGCCTTTGGACCAGCTTTCTTCTTTTCCTTACCCCCTTATCTTAGGCTTGGAAGAAGAAGTTGTAGTAAGATGAATACTAAGATTGCTTTTGATAATACCCTCTACTACCTTCAGAGCATTAAGAAGCTCTACTAATGAAAAAACAAGTTTGTTCATGTTAACATTTAACTTGAACTGGTTAAAAGAATCTAGTGGTAACTCGAGGATAATATCAATTTAAGACTCTCTATCAATTTCAGCCTCAAGGACCTCCAATATGTTTAAGTAATCCATCATTTTTAAAACATGTTCTTCTACTAGAGTTCCTTCAGCCATCTTAGTGTTCAATAATGCTTTCATAGCAGTCTGTCTGGCAGGTTTGCTCTGTTTCCTAAACATCTCCTTGAGGTTGAACATGATATCATAAGCAGTAGCCATATTTTGGTGTTGATGTTGTAAGACATTAGACATTGTTGTTAGAATATAACACCGAGCCATCTCATCAGTCTTCACCCATTTTGTGTGACAATCACGCTCATCCTGAGATGCACCTTCTATTGGTAATGTTGGACATTCAGTAGTAAGAACATATTTGTGCCCCTCAACAATGAGTACAATGTCGAGATTCCATTTCCAATCAATATAATTTGGCCCAGTGAGTTTGTTTTGATTGAGTATGATAGAGAGAGGATTAAATGATAACATCTAATAAAAAATAAAAAACACATTATTAAATGTGGATGTAAATAAAAAAAAATATACTTTTGTTCTTCATCATCTAATAGTGTTATCCTTAAGACACTATAAATGAATACAAAAGGACTTAATCCATATAAATAACATGCTTCACAAGAAAGTCAAATGCTACCTATATGATTAAGAGGATGATATCATTCACAATATCAACTAGGCATCTAATATCATATGATATTATAATACCTTCTATTCGGTCTTCAAAAGAAAAATAATCAAGTCATGGGACAACAACTATTACTCTTTTAATCAAATGCACACCATTATCTCGAATGAAAGACAACTGTTGTGAGCAAGCGTTCTCGTGAAGAGAATCATCCTCACACTATCTCAATCATCTTTATCCTAAGAGACTCAATCTTGTAACCAATGAGAATAAACACCTTCCGTAAGGGACGGTCATTCAATGATGACTAAGATGCTTATTCTTATCTTACTATGAACTGATAATGGAAGACCAATACTTGAATTTGAAATTTTTTAGGATACTTTAAAATTTGTCATTCATGTCTTGCTATTTTTATGTTCAAAAAAATAAAATTTAATTTTGAAAAAGACTTTCTTTTACAAAATTTCAAAGCAAGTTATGAATGATTTCTCCCCCCATTTTTTTAAGTTCATAGATTTAAAAAATAAGTTTTCTAGCATGCATGTATAACATGTATATTATCAAATATAATGACATCATACACAATATAAATATGCATAAATGTAAACAACTTCTCTTTTTTTATTTTCGGTCTACAATAGAAAACTTATGTAAAATTTGTAACTTAAGGTTAAACTTGGCCTCCTTGGTCTCCTTCTTTCTCTTCATTGATTCAATATTTAATATTAAATAAAACCTATGCCCACGAATGGGCGTACATAATTTCTAGATAATTGAAATAAATAAATAAATAAATGAATTAAGAAATAGGAAAACCAATAAACTTGCCATTTCATGGGAAAATAAGTTTATTGCCCTGTACCAGCCTTCCATATAAATTTATACAACCATTTCCTATTGACCAATCAGAAGAGAAATCATCCATAATATACATCTCATGCATATTATCAGCATATCTTAAACAATCACAATCAAAGTAATTAAAATAGCTAGATATGAATTTATTACAATTTAGAGTTAATAACTTTTATTAATCTTTAATCATGTATAGATCAAATCCATAACTTTTAATCTAACATTACAAGTATTATTAATTAAAAAAAAGAAAATTAAAAAAATTTTTGGCACTAGTTTGTATTAAAAACGTATTTTCTATAGCCTTTAAACAACCTTTAATTTTAAAAAATATTTAAAAAATTCAAAAAATTAATTTTAATTTTAAAATCAAAGATAACATTATTATAAGGTTACAGAAAAAATTTAAGATTGGAACAAGATCGGTTGTACCCCAAAACACCAAAATAATTTAGTTTTTAAATTATCGATAGCCAAATGAGGCCTTTCTCAGAATACCTAAGCCTCCAATCAAGCCACAAGCCGAGCCGTGGCTCGGTTTATCTTCTTGGCTCAAATGGCTAGGGTTCCGACGAAAACTCCAATAAAAAAGCTCGCCGTCAGCAACTGAAATTTTTTTTATTTTTTATTAATATTTAAAAACTTATTATTGTAGGAACCTTCACAAAAAATTTAGAAATTTTTAGACCAATAAACAAGGGAAAAAAAAATCTAAAAATCTCCTCTTTTCGGTGAGTGGCCACAGCGGGGCTATTTAGGCACTTTTCAGTCATGAATTTGGTTCAATTTTCTTTCTCTTCTCATTCCCAATCCATCCCCGTGGATTTGGATTGATAAAATAAAATAAAATAAAAAAACAATAATACTTACTGTAGAAACAAGAAATCCAAGATTTCAAGAATTAAGGTCTTAATTTTTTTTTAATTTTCTTTTCATAAAAAAAATAAAAATATTTTGGGCGAATCTATACATCATGTAATAAATAAAATAAATCTATGAACATTCACGGAGTTACAAGAAATCATGCAAGACCACTTTAATACCAGTTGTTGGAATCAAGAACGTAGTGGAATAGGTTTTTAAAAAATTTTTGGATCAATCATGCATAAAAAATTGTATAAACTCTTTATGTAATTGTATTCAAAATACAAAAAAAACTAATCAAATTAATAATCAAAACTGACATTTTATCGTTTCTTGATGTGATCTTGGCTTCTTTAACTTTTCTTTCTTGATGGTTAGGATGCTTAGATTTTCTGTTCTTTCTTTTATCAGGATCTTCTCAAAGTTTTTCTAACGTCTAGGGTTGTGTGGACAACCTAACAGACTTATCATTCATATAGACAAAAGCAGAAGACCTAGGAGCAAATAAACTTAAGTTGGCAATTAAGAAATTACCCATAATTATCTTATAATTATGAATACATCTCCTAATAATTATACCTTACTCTACTAAAGAGGTATAATTGAACTCTAATCCTAGTTTATATTGAAATAATTTATAAAACACCTTATTTGCTCTTTAACTCTGCAATTAAGTCCCTCCACTAGATTTGAGACAATTAGAATTAAAAAGCTATCCAATTCTAGTTGATATCTCCCTCTATATTTTAAGAACTGTTATTCTAATTATTTTGTATTGGTCACCATCTCAATAACATATTATTGAAATGACCGAATCTAGATTTAATGATTAGTTAATATTCATAATATAGATAATATCCTATCTTAAATGAGATTGTGGGTTCCTTCTTGATAGTGTATGTTCACTAATTTTAACAATAATTTCCTAAAACACTGAAGTGTTGGCCTAATAATAATCAGTTTTACTCCTAATGAGTTAAAGTCATCATTACATAAAATAGTGTCCATCGTTATCTCAGGATTTAGAGCTATCACGCCCCAGATCTGAGGATCCGAGGAGTGAGTGATAAACAAACAAATTATGGATTATTGGTCACCGTATCAGAGCATACACAACGGTCATGCAATGGGACCTACAACTAAATTTGTACATCTGTCTAATCAAAACAATAGTTATACAGGAACATAATTTTATTCCCAAATATTCTACGGACCAAAATAATTACAACAATATATTATAATACATCAAAGTTTTTACATTCTAAAATATCATATTATACATTATAAGTTTCCAAAGTACATAACATAAAACACAGACTAGCCCAAAATATTATATTTCTTCCCTGCTTGCATTGTGGTCACCCTAAGCTTCCTGTGTGGGTCCTGCATTGACATCTGTAGGGACGTGAGCACGGACGGCGTGTGCTCACACTACTCCACAATACTATATGTATAATACATGCATGGAATGTACATGTACAGTATATAATATATACAAATTTAAAGCGATAGATATAAGAAACATGAAGCAGTATATGGAAGAAAAATACAGACTACCTGAAATAATTAAATCATATTTCCAACAATTTCTTAATCATTCTCCAAGCATAACATGTAAAAGTTCATTTCTAAATTTCTAATAATTGTTATTTCCATTTCACAACCATTTCACACAATCATCGGGGAATGGGCACATAAACTAAACGTGCTTTAGGGCCATGGCCTAGGGCGACGATACGCCACAAATGAATAAAAGTATATAGGCTAAACGTGCTTTAGGACATAGTCCAAGGCGACGATATGCCTAATGTACACTAAACATGTTGTGGGCTACTAATCCACTGGCATGAAAACCAAACTCTACGCAGGTTCTGGGATTTTCAACCTGAGGGTATCTCAAGACCCTTCGTATTTTACCGTACCCAACCCCGGACAAACAAACAAGCAACAACTTTATTGCTTTTCTTTAAGTCCACATTTAGCTCCATATCATAAGAACATAATAAGTTCATTTTCCAATTAAGTAAAGAACTTTTATCCAACTCATGCATAACTTCCCAATTCATTTCAGAACCATACAAGGCAATCAATAATATGCTACCAATGCATTTATCAACATTTCAACTTCATTATTGAATCAATAACATCAAAGAAATAATGATCCATTCACGATAATTAACAATATCCTCTTGTGCACTTAATACCAAAATAAAACGATGTCATGAAGCTATTCAAAGAAAGTGAGATGAAATGAAATTGATAGATCTTTAAATGTAAAACCCTCTAGAAATAAGCACTAATGCTCAAAAGCTCACAAAATATAGGGTTCTTAAGTTTCCACCTTTATCTAGGTGTACTCGCTTCACTAAATCTCATAAATTCTAATCTTCAATACACCTTAATTTTAACAGTTTAAAGTTGCAAGACTTTGGTACATTAGAAAAATTTATACTTAATTTCAATTTTTATTCCCTATTTCCATATTAAAAATAAATCAGTTGTTACTTTCAAGACTACTACCACCAATTCTCTATGTATTAGTCATCCTCAAGTTATGTAGGGAGAATTCTCTAACTTACTAGTTACCCCCCAACTAAAAGTACACATTGTCCTCAATGTGTGAGGTATGCAAGAATAAGGGTGAATAATTATGTGTATAGAACCCCCCAACTAAATGCAATCAAGACTAATAACATAAAGAAACCATAAAGAATAAGTAACAGAAGACAGAAAAGAAAATGACAATAAAATAAAATACATACCTTGAACTGGCGTCAAATTGCAAGGATGCATTGTAGCTCTGAACGTGGATATCATCAGGTTGTTCAATTGGATTAGGAGAATAAGCATAAGAAGGAAAATCATCAAGAACAGCAACATCTCCAATATTAGTGTAATCAAAAATATCCTCAAGAGGTGGCATATCGTCCAAAGAAATTTGGGAGGATATTTCAGAAGAGAGTGAAGACTCAGTGTCCGTGGCATAAATGGGTGCATCTGCCATTCAATACACATATTAGCTTCTGCCCACTCCATTCGAATTAATATATCCAAATCAACCTCATTCCACCATTGATTTTCTAAAAGTTGATGTGGGGGAACAAAAACAAGAGGGGGAAACTGAATAGGAGGTGTGATTGGAATACCCTCTTCAAAAAAATCATCGAGCCACATATCATAACTATTATCAGAACTCAATGAAACAGAATCATCACTAGAAAACGATCAGTCAACAAGCAATTCCCATTTACGTTTATGTCCCGTTATACTTTTAACATTATCATCTACATTATCATGTTCTTCACGGGAATCAGCTAAATTCAACCTGATCAACACATACAATGCACAGAAAAATAATAATAAAAAAAAATAAGCAGGACCGATGAAATAAAATAAAATAAATAAAGAAAAGACAATAGTTAATAAATGTCCAAAATAAGTCATAAGTACAAGGACAAACTAATTAATGAAGAAAGTTTTAGGAAGATATGTGAAAACAAGTCTGAGCATTCCTAAACTTCCAAAAAGATAAGAAAGAAAAATAAAAACTCCAAGTGCCGGTGAATCCGATTACTGCTGTGGGGGACGCAGGAATGAGTTGCGCAAGTGATCCAAGATAGTCCGTAAAAGATGGTCCTGCATCTGCTGAGTACTTTGTATTTGAAAGAGAAGCTCGTGATCAACTCGTTGATTTTGTTCCACATTGCCAACCCTCTCAGTTAAAGCACTAAGTTGAGTAGATACTGTAGCATTAGAGATCTCTCGTGCTACATTGTCCTCAAGTTGAGATTGAGAATTACTTCCCTCTTCAAACGGAAATGATGGCTGCCTCCTCTTCTTTAATCTGGCCAGGATACCACGGGACTTAGCATGTGAAGTAATCGTGAAAGGTTGAAGTCCTGAAGCTATAGGATCATTGGCAGAAATACTGGCACCCTTCTGACAGAATATCTCCGTTAGTGCATCTCCAAATAGCAAGGAAGATTGACTCCCCTCATGCTCCGCTGTATAAGCAATTTGGTTCCAAATGTAGGAGGGTAAGTCCAATGTCATTCCAGTCCCAATGGCATCGATAAATCTAGCTCGAGTGGGCCTACAATCGGAATGACGATTTAAGGGGAGTAGATTTGTGCAAGTGAACATGTGCAAAGCCCAATATTTATCATTGAGAACTGACACTGGTTGTCTAAACTCTCCATCCCAAAAATTACCCTCTACTAGAATTTCATTACCAATAATTGGTAGAGGCAGTGTGCCGTCAGCCGGATAAGTGAATTCAGGGTGTTGGACACGGGGTAATTGGAAGACTTGAGCAAAATCCTTAGGGGTTAGAACAATTTC
>JAVXUM010000023.1:13183457-13195515 GCA_035590655.1 Pouteria glomerata
TCCCGTTGTGTTTACTCTGATACAGGGACCGTAGTATCATATAATGCTTGCTTTTCACACTCACGCCCCCGGGTCCCTAGGCTCGGGGCGTGACATCCTCTCTCCTGTTTAGGGCAACAAACATCTTCCCAAGCAATTTTACTCCTATGCTTCTTTAATTCAACTCCTGACCAAAGGAATCTCTTGAGGGTTTGTTCAGTTACTTCATAAACGTTCTTCGGCAGGATGAAGTGTAGACTCCAACAAATCTAAATGCAAAATAGAACTGACTTGATTAGGATGAGCCTCCCAGCATATGATAGAGAGTGATTTGCCCAGCTTTTAATTCTTGCAAGCATTTTATCAATTATGGATTGGCAATCCCTAAAGGTAAGCTTGGTAGAAATTAAAGGAACCCCAAGGTATCTTACTGGTAGCAGTCCTATTTGGAAGCTCAGAATCTGATTCAGTTGTTGCTTAGTGTTTTCTTAAACCCCAGCCAGATAGATTATACTTCGGAGTTGTTTCTTAGCAATCCAGAGTACTTGTGAAATTCTGCAAGGACTTCCTTTATAAAAAATGAAAAGATCATTAGTAAAAGCTACATGACTTATATTCCACTCTTCACATTTGGGATGAAAAAAGAAAGAGTTTTCAGTCACATATTTTTTTTGTAGGTAACAATAAATTGAATTAATTAAAAATAAATGTACATCTTCTTAGGGGCATACCCCCGGATATAATTAGTTACAAGATGGGATTCCCAAAAAGGTACATAGAGAAGCATTAGCAATATCTTTTTTAATGACAGGCATTTGAGAGACTTTAAACCTAACTTCATGCTTAATTTTGCAAACAATGCTGGCCAGAGAAGAAATGATCCCTTTGAAGAACCGGGCATTACGCTCTTCCCACAAATGATACACTAAGGCATTCCATACAAGCTTGCATACGGTACTCTTGAAGTTCCTCTCCTTGAACATACTAGCTGCCTATTCAACCTCTTCATGCCACAGGTGGGAATCAATATCGATGAAACTTGAGTGCAAAGTTGATTACTGTACCTCATGTAAGTAGGGGCAAGTAAAAAAGAGATGCTGCAAACTTTCTGAGTCGAAATCGCAAAGCACACAAGTGCTATCTACATGCATCCTCCAAGTTGCAAGTTTGTCCTTAGTAGCCAATCTCTCTTTGATGGTAAGCCATGAAATGAAACTATGTTGTGGGATATTATAAGGGAACCAAAGAAACTTGTACCATGAAACTTGTTGAGCACGAGTCCTAATTGCATCCTAAGTTACAGTTGTGGTATATACACCAATTTTTGAAGCAAGCCAGACAAATTGGTCTTGAGAATAAGATTGTGGGGCATAATCTGGTGGGTGTTCTAAAGTGACTTCCCGAAGCTCCCAAGTATTAGGAAAATGTGACTTCCATTGCCCATTTTGAATGATACTTGAGACTTTAGCACTTCGCGACAAGCCAGCATCATAAGCTATTCTTGAGGAGTATTTAGGGATTAATGGCCCCTTGGGGTGCCAATTTGAGTACCAAAGAGAGTCAGATTCACTATTACCCACCTTGTATCTGGAAAGTTGTAAGGCAAGTCCCCTTAGCTTGAGGAGTTTCCTCGAAGTCCATGAGCAATTTGAGGGAATGTTAATTTCCCAAAAGTAATTAGTCTTAAGAAGGTTTGCATTACACCATTGCACCCAAAGAGAGGGGCTCATAGAGCATAATGCCCATAGATGTTTCAACATGGCTGCTTTGTTTCAATCCTTAAGCTTGCGAATACCAAGTCCCCATTCATTTTTAGGGAGATAGATATCATCCTTACTTCCTCATTTTTGAGCTTAGCACCCGACCAAAGGAACCTCCGTAGGATCTACTCTATGAGTCTTGAGAAAATTCCATCACAAGAATGAAGAGATAAGGGGAGATGGGATCTCCCTGCCTAAGGCCTCTAGCACTCAGGAAAAAACCAACCAATGATCCATTGAGGTTAATTGAAAATCTGGGAGTGGTGATGCATACCTGAATCCATGCTCTAAATTGAAGAGGCAATTTCAAAGCTTCAAGAATCTTGATGACAAGGCTTAAAGAGACTGAGTCAAAAGCCTTCCTTAGATCAATCTTAAGAGCACATCTGAGGGAAATGTTAGAACGATGATAGTTTCTCACTAGGTTTTGCATCAAGAGTATCTGATATGATATTGACCTGTTCTTCATAAAGGCTGCTTGAGAAGGTCCAATGGCATAGTGGAGGATGGTTTTCAGCTCGTTGGCAATTATCTTCGAGATACATTTGTATATGGTATTACAACAAGATATAGGTCTAAATTCATTGATGGAAGTTGGGTTTGTGACTTTGGGAAGTAATTCAATGGCCGTAGCATTTACTTGTTTCAGCAAATTGGAGGACTGAAAGAAGTCTTTGATAGCATTAGTGAAGTCTTCTCCTACTATATCCTAAGCATACTTGAAGAAGTGAGCTGTATAGCCATCTGGGCTCGGGGCCTTGTTGCTTGGAAGAGAAAAGAGTGTTGCCTTAATTTCATCATCAGTAACTTGAGCTTAAAGAGCTTCCAAATCAGCTTGAGGGATAGCAGCTGCCATTAAGTCACTGACTTCATCCATATCAGAATTATAGCTTCGCTACGTACCCAAAAGATTCGTGTAGTACTCCACAACTATCATTTTTACTCCTTCGTAGTCATCAACTCGTTCTCTATTCTGATTAACCAAGGATAAAATCTTATTTCTGGACCAGTGGGCTTTAAATTTCTTATGGAAGTAAGCTATATTTTGATCCCCCAGCTTGATGGTATTGTCCCGAGCTTTTTGCTTATAAAATGCCTCATCAGTTAGTGCAAGATGTGTAAAAGCTACTACAACTTGTTCTTCCTCATTTATCAATTCCTCATCTAGTGGATTGGACTGTAATATGATTTGTAGAGCTTCCATGTGGGTTCTGGTAGCAATCACTCTCTTAGAAATCTCCCCGTAATTTTCTTTGTTAAAATTTCTTAACTCAGTTTTTAAGGCCTTTAATTTAGCACAGAAGTTGTACATTAGAGAGCCATTTACGTGCATTGCCCAGCTCCTTGCCACTAAATCTTTAAAATCCTGATGTTTTGTCCAAAAGTTGAAAAATCTAAATGGTTTCTTGCCTTATAGGAGTTGCTGTAAAATGCGAATAAGTGTTGTGCAGTGATTAGAGATTCATTGCGGTAAGAAAATTGCTTCAGAATGGGGGAAGGCTGTCAACCAAGCTTCATTTACAAGGACACGGTTTAGCTTGCAGGAAATAGCTCTGCTGGACTGCTGCTTGTTACGCCATCTATAGAATTGACCGAAATATCTAAGTTTAAAAGCATTAATATCCTCCATGCACTGGCAGAAGTCTTGGGAGGCATTGATGTCAATAGGAGCACCACCAGCTTTTTCATTCTCATCTTTAACAACGTTGAAATCCCCAGCCACAACCCAAGGTATGCTATTCTCGAGTGCTTTGCATTTTTCAGTAAGGTCATTCCATAAGCTTTTCCTAATTGCAGGACAGTTATCAGCATAGATGAAAAATGCATTGAATTTAACTGAGCTGACCTTGTAATTAACTGTGCAGAAAATGAACTGATTCGAAGAATGCAAAATCTACAAATCAATCTTGGAGGGGTTCCATAGGAGCAAAATTTTAGCAGAGTTTTCAGAGGAGCAATTACTAAAAAAACTCAAAATTAGGCTTGATAACATGACCTACCTTATGAGTATTGAAATATCTAATCTTTGTTTCTATTATGCACAAAAGGCTGAGAGAGTTATCGTTTATAAGTTTTCTAGCTTCCAGATGTTTTAAGGTACTATTTGTACCTCGTGAATTCCATGCAGCTAACTTCATCATGGTAAATAAAGAGAGGATGCAGTAGCCTTGACTTCATCCTGCTGCATTTTGGGCCTACTTTTAGTCTTCTTCTTCTTGGTTGATTGCTTATTGATGGAAGAGTTGCTACCTGACTCATCATTGCATGCTTCTGAGTAGCTTGATGGGAAGGCATTAATAGAATCAGTTTGCTGGTAAGATTATCAGTATTGCCAACTTCTGGGGGAAAGTTACTATCAACTACAGGTGTTATGCTATTTAGAGGGAAAGAACTTGTAGATACTGTTTGCTAATTAGGGTCGATCACTGCTAATGTAGATGGGCTCCACTCTACTGATTTGCTGGATTGAACTGAGGGTTCTATCTTCGACTGTGATTTACTATCATCAACTGCTAGAGGAATAATATCAAGAACTGGTTCATCATTTGCTTGATCAAGCAACTCAAATCTATTGGCAGTAATTTGAATTCCTTTCTGCATTTCAACAGAGACATGAGTATTCTCTGACCAACTTACATCTTCATGCTACTTAGGCTTAGGCCTCTACTCTTGTTTGACATTCTTAATGCATGAATTAGTTTTGTGCCCAAAAACCTTGCATAATTCACACACAGCTGGCAGCCATTCATATTAAACCTTCTGAAGATACTCCAATCAATTGTCTTGCCTAGTTTAACTCTGATTTCCTGAAGAAGCGGGATGCTAGCTTGGATCTCTACGCATATTATGGCATAAGCCAATCTCTACTTAGTAGCTGTCATTTTGTCTGTAAACAGTGGATTGCCAATTGTGCTTGCAAGCTTACTTAGACTGTTAGCAGACCATAAGTGCAGCTTAAGGTGATGGAGTCGTATCCAGATTGGAATGGCTGTAATGGCCTATCTGTCATAAGAATAACTTGGTGACCATAGCCTAAGTAATAGAGATTTATCAAAGTAAGACCAATGTCCCATTTCCAGTATGGTCTGCTTTATTTCGGCATTTCCAAATTTGAAAATAAACATACCAGCTCTGAGCATAAACAGTTCAATTCTCCTGAAAGATTTCCATCTTCTTTCAACAAAAAGTTTCATTTGGTTAAAAGAAGGTTCGATTCCTAGCATGTACCTGACCATGGAATTGTTCCATTGGGCCATGTCTTCAGCTAATTCATCAGTGGAGAAGGAAACTGATGGTCCATTTCCAGATTGGGTTGGCTGGATGTATTTCAAATTGAGCTCATTCTCTTTCAGATGATTAAAAGCAAAAAGCTGAGCCCATTAAGGCTGGGCCCAGAATCAGTAGGGTTTGGTGGTCCATTTGGGTGCAAGGGGGGAACCCCGGGTCAGTTTTTAAACATCTCTTCATTTGAATTTTGAATCTCTTGACTACCGGTTAAGGAAGACCTGCCTAAGTCATAAATAGGTTTTTGACTCATAGGTAAAGAAGAAATAGACTTAGTAGGAGTGGATAGGGGTATAAGACTTGCCTCTAGTTTGCTACGTGTAAGTTGCTGAGTTGACTTCATGTTCTTATATCTGTTCTGATCAGGTGATGCCCCTCTACTCTTCTTATTGTGCTTCTCTAGGGAGAAACCCATCAAACATTTCTTCTTCTCTTCAATTTATAGATTAATTCTTGAATCTTCATTCCTTTTAGAAACAATGCAAGGCCGCTTTGCTATTTTGCTCACATCATCGAGTTCAAAACAACTGCTTCCAACAAGTAGGTGGTTTGCAGATGATACTTCCAAGATTCCTCCCACTAAATTTGCCAACTGCTTAAGTTAATTCATCTTTCCATGGCTGATTTGGCTTCATAATGAGGCACTTTTAATAGATTTGGCTTCGTAGTTCAGATAAAAAAAGACATTTGAAAAACAAATGCTTCATACTTTCTGTACTAGCTCCACATAGAGGACAGTTAGGATTCACATTCATCCCCCCATGATAGAAGCTTGTCTTTAGTTACAAGTCATTCCTTGATGGCAAGCCAAAGTATAAAGGTATGCCTTGGTATGTGGTAAGGAAACTAGAAAAGACTGTGCCATTCTACTTTCTGGCCAACTATTCAGTAGGTTAAAGAAGAAAGGGGTTCTGTATGAATGGGATGAAGCATTTGCAATGCTTTTAAAAGCATTAAAGAGTATTTAATGAAATTGTAGGAATTAAGAACGCAGTGGAATAGGTTTCTAAATTTTTCTCAGATTAATCATGCATGAAAGATTGTAAATTCTTTATGTAATTATATTTAAAATACAAAAACAAAATCAAATCTATAACAGTACTGACATTTTGTCGTTTCTTATTTAATCTTGACTTTTTGAATTTTTCTTCTTTGATAGTTAAAACTCTTAAATTTTTTGCTTTTTTTCTTATCAGGATCTTCTTAAGGTTTTTCTGATTTCTAAAGTTGTGTGGGCAATCTAACAAATTAATCTTTTATTGGGCAATAGTAGTGGATCTAGGTGCAAATATACCTTACTCCACTGAAAAGTATAACTAAACTCCAACTCCAGTTTATTGAAATAATTTCATAAAACACGTTGTTTACTTTTTAGTTTTGCAATTAAGCCCCGCCACCAAATATTGAGACAATTAGAATTAAGAAGTTATCAATTCTAATTGTTATCTCGTTCCATATTCTAAGAACTATTATTCTAATCATTTTGTGTTAGTCACCATCTTAATAACATATTATTAAGATGACTAGATTTGGATTTAATAATTAGTTAATATAATATCCAGTTCTCAAAATAGATTGTGGATTCCTCTTTGATAGTGCATGATCTCTAGCTTTACATAATGATTTCCCAAAACACTAAGGTGTTGGCCTAATAACAATCAGTCTCACTCTTAATGAATTAAAGTCATCATTACATAAAATAGTATTTGTCACTATCTTAGGATTTAGAGCAACTGTTTGAGTGAACGTGAGAAATACATTAATACGGATAGCATAATTTAAATGTGTTTCTTGTTATTATCCCATTCAGTATCTTCTACACCAACACTTTACATTCAAAGTCCACTAGTTTAATGATTGAGATAAATAGAAATTTAAAATGTTATAATCATTTAGTTAAGATGTCGCCATCTCATCATTGATTGCGAACAAATCTAAATTGATTAATACTTAGATTCATATCTCTTATGTATGAAATACTTTCATGTACATGAATTAAGTTTATTAATCAATCAAGGATTATATTTATCACATGCAATACATGCATCCATAAGTAATAAAGAAACTTTAGGTAAACTAAATAAGAATTATTCATTAAAATAAAATCAATTCATTAACTAATATATGACTTTATGTGGGGGTATGCCCCTAAGATGTTGTACATTTTCTCCCATAAATCCAAACTATACTCAATTACCAAAATAAATAAATAATATATGACTTTAGGGCACACATCTGAACAAACTCCCATTTGCACTTAACTCATTAACCAATTACATCTTACTTCCATCGCATCGACATGAGACTCAGAAACATTTGTAGGCAAAGCCTTAGTAAAACGATTGGCTAAGTTATTTACTGATGTAATCTTTGTCATATCAATGTCACCTCTGTGAGCAATGTCTTTGATTAAGTGCTAATTTTTTTCCATATGCTTCCTACCTTTATGGTTTCTTAGCTCATTGGATTGAGCCATAACCCCACTATTATTTTTTTTTTTTTTGGTAATTACAGCCCCACATTATCATTATAAAGTGTAATAAGAGAATTAGCTAGTGGTACCACTCCTAGTTCCAAAAGGAATTTCTTGAGCTAAACTACCTCCTTAGCCACTTTTGAAGCTACCATGTAGTCAGCTTCAGTAGTAGAGTTAGCAATACACTGTTGTTTAATACTTCTCCAACTGATAGCTCCTTCACCAAAGATAAACACATAACTAGATGTTAATTTTTTAGAATCCTTATCTGACATGTAGTCTAAATTAGAATATCTAATAGGAATTATATCTTCACCCCCGTAAATCAGCATATAATATTTAGTCCTTATTAAGAACTAAAGAATATGTTTTACAGTAGTTCAATGTTTTGGTCTAGGATTAGATTGATATCAGCTGAATATGCCTACTATAAAATAGATATCTGGTTTACTATACAGCATAGCATACATGAGGCTTTCTACCGCCAAAGCTTAAGGGACTTTCTTCATATGCTCATTTTCTAGATGTGTCTTAGGATACTGACTCTTAGATAAAGGTAGCTCATGCCTGAAAGGTACCATACCTTTTTTGGAGTTATGCATAGCATAATCTTGTCAATATATATATGTAATATGAGATAAGCCTAGCGTCCTATTCTTGCGATCTCACGAAAGCTTAATCTCAAGGATGTAGCTAGTCTCTTGAAGTTCTTCATATTAAACTATTTTGCTAACTTAACCTTAACTGTGGATAACATACCAATATCATTCCCAATTAGTAAAATGTCATCAGCATATAAGATTAAGAAAAACATCATACTCCAATTGTACTTCTTATATTATCACGCCTCGAATCTAGTGACTTGAGCGGTGAGTGATAATGACATACAAAACATGTACTAACATATTAATTCCCTGATTAGAGCAACGCAGTAGTCACATAGTGAATCGCAACATAAAGCTAAGTAAAATAAATCAAACTTAAACCACTGTCAATTCATCATGTCTAACATACCTCCATTATTAATACATCACAAAGGCCTTATGGCCTTTACAAACCAGATTCAAATAACTTTCTTTTAAATCAACGTCATTACAATTACAAAAGAATATATAACACGAATAAAAAAAATTTAATCCAAGTCTTGGATGACTCATGCATGTGAACTCCTAACTCTGTCCATGTGCCTATCTAATTATCGTGGTAGTTCTTGTAACAAAATATGTAGGGACGTGAGCATTGGTCCTCTTGTGCCCATGAAACATCATAATAGCAAGGCAAATGCGCTAACTATTAACATTGCTAGTAATCCAATAATTTCAAAATATTCAAAACATGTGTCCAAGCCATATGTCTTAGCCATTGTGTATGCATTTATCAAATCTCCATATCATGATAGTAATTTATCAAATAATCAAACCTTATAATCATTAATTTTGTATACAACATTATCATAGTAACATATTCAAGTTCTACTACCATTCATGATGAGGAAGCACCATCACT
Organism: Pouteria glomerata; assembly: GCA_035590655.1. NCBI lineage: Eukaryota > Viridiplantae > Streptophyta > Magnoliopsida > Ericales > Sapotaceae > Pouteria > Pouteria glomerata. Next base: position 13,192,464 of record JAVXUM010000023.1, read on the forward strand.
ACCTAGCTATCGAGGACCCATTACAAAAGCCAGAGCAAAGGTCCTCCAAAGTTTAATCATGGAAGCACTTGACCAAGGTGATACCAAGAGCATGAGGTGTGAATTTGAAGAGTCCAAGTGCATGGTCCTTTGTCAAGTGGAGGTGAAGAACCTATCAAGTGGAGGAGCAGCAGCTTGGGCGCCCACCTGAGCATCAGCTTGGGCGCACAGCATCGTGGGCGCATGACCTTTTTTTGAAACCCTAAAATTTCCTTTTGTGAGGATTTGAATTTTCTTCCATTGTTTCTTCGAAAGAACATAGACTTAGACAATCTAGCCACTTGTCTATTTTATCTTTGATAATCAAGTTGCTTTAGAACAAGTTTCTTTTGTGATTTGGTTCCTTGGCTTCCTTCTTCGTTTCTGATTGGTGCCTCTTCATAGGTTAGGGTTGTGCTAATTAGGGGAAGAGGTCTACTTTGTTGATGTATGGTTAAAGATCCTTCGTCAATTCATCATTAAGTTCTCAAAGTTCAATCCAATCACACCACATCATCACATCATTATTATTTAACTTTCATTCACATATCCATCACACAAGTCATCAAGGGTAGGTACATAAACTACATATCATCTTTTATAGGTCTAGACCTAACAGAAAAGATAAACCGAACGTAATCGTTTAGGACGACTGTCCAGGGCCATGATTAACCATAACACATATCTCCATATATGGGTCCAAACCCAATGAAAATGATATAAACCGAATGTCATGTTGTGGGCTATTAACCCACTGGCATGAACACCAAATCCTGCACAAGTTCCGGGTCTTCCAACCCAAGGGTAAAACTCATGATCCTTCTTATTTTTTGAACCTTACCACGTCCCTTGACACATCACAAATCACTTATTCCCATTTAGTTCTTATTCAACATCTCATACTTTCAACAACACAGAGCAATGTTCCAATTTGCCATTTTTTTTGAAAAGTAAAGAAAATATATTGTAAAGAATAAAATAGAGAATGTACATTCATCATAGGGGCAAACCCCCGTACATACAAGAAATACAAAATTCCCTCCACGAAATAAACATCATTAACCAGGGAAAATAAATAAAACAACCCATAATATCAAGAAATTACACTCCCAAAATAAAAGAAGGCATATTCCAACGCTGGAGTAAATGTTGGTTCACCTCAGTGAAAGAAAAGCCCGAGCAACTCATAATCCTCAATCGGACCAAGTTCTTGATAGAGTTTATGAGAGTCACCACATCCACATAACAGTTCTCACGATTCATTTTGTTACGCTCATTCCAGATAACATAAACACATGCTACAAGAGCCAACTTACCAATTAATGATAACAAGGAAGATCCTCAGAAATTGGACAATGCCCACTTAATCACTTCCTCCCAAGAAGCACAAGAGGCCTGGAAACCACAATCATTCAACATAGTCATCCATATTCTTTCAGTAAAAGGGTAACCAAAAAAGAGATGGTCATGGTCTTCATAAGTGCCCCTGCAAAATAAACAGCTTACTCGAGACAAAAGCCCATAAGATAATAGCTTATCTTGAGTTCTCAATTTCTTCTTCACATCAAGCCAATGAATGAATGAGTGTCGAGGAATATAAAATCTAAACCAAACAACAGAAAACCAAGGCACATGCGGACGATGAGTGCGAACTGAGTTCCAAACCACTTTAGATGAAAACACATTATCCGTATTATTCCTCCACTCCAGAGAATCCATACGTCCAACATTAGGAGAGGGCATCATCTCACATTCTCTCTTAAGGTCAATTAGGTCAGGCGAGTTGGTTGTTGGCCAACACCAACATCCATCAACTATTATATCTTTCACTAGTGCATTCTTTGGGAAGCCTGAGTTAAAAATAACTTTGTCACTCTTAGAAGAGCATATGACACCCTGCAGTATCTAGGCATCAAACCATAGAGACGTGTAACACCTATCACCAACCCGCATAACCATAAAGGGCTGAACTTTGCTTCTCAGCTTCAAAATTTTTCTCCACGTCCATGAGTAATTCCAAGGAACTTTCGCTACCCAAAATTGCTCCTTATGCAAAATATTCTGCTTAACCCATGCAGCCCATAAAGAAGTAAAGAAGGGATGGCACAAGTTCCAAACAAACCTGGTCATACACGCCATATTCCAATAACGAATCTTCTTAGTTCCCAATCCACCTTCTTTTTTAGGTTTAGTAATCTCCTCCCAAGCCACTTTAGCCCCATGAGTGTTCAAAGAGGTGTCTTTCCAAAGAAAAGCACAAAAAATGCCTTCAATTTCCTTAGTAACTTCAATAGGAAGAATAAAATGAGAACACCAGTATGCTTAAATGCTGAATAAAACTGACTGAATGAGCTGAATACGGCCAGCATAAGATAAAAAGTGATTAGTCTAAACCTTTACTCTGCCAACAATTCTATCCACCAGACATCGACAATCCGAAGCACGCAGTTTAGTGGAAATAAGGGACACCCCAAGATAGCGAATGGGCAAAGTACCCAGTCCAAAGCACAAGGTGCAAAGAATATGGGACTGAGTAACATCATCAACTCCAGAAAGAAATAGCTCACTTTTGGCAAGGTTAGGTTGAAGGCCAGACGGGGATTTGAAAAGATCCAAAGACTCATGCACAACCCTAACAGAGCCAACATCCGCTCTAAAAACGCCATTAAGTCATCAGCAAAACACAAATGAGTGATTTTCATCTTACTACAACGTCAATGATAGCAAAAATCAGGGGAATCAACGGCCTTTTATGAAATAATCCGAGAAAAGACTTCCATGCAGATTACGAATAGATATGGGGAAAAAGGATCACCCTACCTCAATCCCTTACCACCTTCAAAGTAACCATTCAGCTCTCCATTGATACTTATAGAAAAACACAGGGTGGTAACACAAGCTCGAATCCAACTAATATAATTCAAAGGAAATCCAAAATCCAAAGGACATAAAAAAGAAACTCCCATCTCACAGAATCATAAGCCTTTGCCTGCTTCTAGAATGTGCATTTAAAATCAACCACCAAGTGCAAGGG
>JAVXUM010000023.1:13215269-13227629 GCA_035590655.1 Pouteria glomerata
TATTATTTTATCTTGTGGAAGTGTAATGGCCTTAAGGCCCATCCATGGAACTTATGCCTTAGCTTTATTTTCGATGCCTGTATGATTTGGTGGGTGTTAGCTTGGTAAATGGATGGTATGTTCAGGTTTATATATAACAGGTCCAGGTTTAAACCCTTTAGTCTATTATATAGGAGGGGAGGTTTTGTGGGTCCATTGTGTAACCGCAGTGTTGCTCTGATGTCGTTAAACCGGTATTCATGTTATGTTTGTCATTCACTCACCCCCCGGGTCCCCCGGCTCGGGGCGTGACGAGACTCTTCCTAAATATAAAGATCCCAAATGTCCAACCATATCTTATATCATTAGGGACCATATCATTGATAAAACTTTACTTGACTTAGGCACTAGTGTTAACTTATTGTCTTACACCGTGTACCAGCAACTAAGTTTAGGAGAGCTAAAACTCACTCTAGTTATATTGCAATTAACTGATCGTTCGGTTAAAATGCCTAGGGGTATAGTAGAAGATGTGTTGGTTTAAGTAGATAAGTTCTATTTCCTCGTTGATTTTATTATGCTAAACACCTAACTCATTCTAAACCCAAACTAATCCATTCCGGTCATTTTAGGTAGACTTTTTCTAGCTACATCTAATGCCATGATTAATTGTGGAAGTAGGTTCATGAAGTTGTCATTTGGAAATATTACCATGGAAATGAATGTTGTTAAGGTACGGAAACAAATAGGAGAATGTGAAGATATTCGGGAACTGGATGTAATTCACACTTTAAATGAGGAATATTTTGAGAAGATTTTCTTTGATGACCCCTTAGAGCGAGCATTAGTGAGAAGTAAAAGGTATGAGGATCTTGATGGAGTAAGTTTTGTGGATAGTGAAGAAGTTGAAAGTATGGGAAATGATGTCTTATCCATCTGTAGCTGGGTACCTATCTTTAAGCCGTTGGAACCGTCTTTGATTAAACCCAAGCCATCAGTTGAATGTTCATCTTGTCCTCCTAGGAAACTTTTACCAAGTGATCTTAAGTATGCCTTTGTAGGGGAGGGCAAAACATTTTCAGTAGTTATGTTGTCTAAGTTGGAAAGATACCAAGAAGAAAAATTATTGGTGGTCTTGAGTGCCCATCGTCAGGCTTTAGGTTGGATTGTGGCAGAACTTCGAGGTATTAGTCCATTAATGTGCTCCCATCATATATACCTTGAGGATAACGCTAAACCTATAAGACAAATACAGCGTAGACTGAACCCCAATATAAAAGAGGTTGTAAAAGAGAAAATGTTTAAATTGCTTGACGTGGGTATCATTCATCCTATTTTTGATTCAAAGTGGGTGAGTCCTACCCAAGTGGTTCCTAAAACATTTGGTGTCATTATTGTAGAGAATAAGAAAAGAGAACTGATACCGCAACGCACCCAAATTAGGTGGCATATGAATATTGATTACAGGCACCTGAATGCCATGACCCAGAAGGACCATTTTTCCCTTTCGTTCTTTGATCAAGTACTCGAGAGAGTAGTAGGAAAGTCTTTTTATTGTTTTTTAGTTCGGTATTCAGGGTACAATCAAGTTGAGATAGCCCTTGAGGACCAGGAAAAAACCACCTTCACGTGCTTTTTTAGCACTTTTATGTACTGACGTATGCCATTTGGATTATATAATGCACCTGCAACGTTTCAAAGGTGTGTGATGCATATCTTTAGTGACATGGTGGAAAGGTTTTTGAGTTTTTTATGGATGATTTTTTTGTTTATGGAGATAGTTTTTAGGAGCATTTAATTGATCTCGAGAAGGTTTTAATCCGTTGTGAGGAAAGTAATTTGGTGCTAAATTGGAAAAAATGCCATTTTATGGTGTAACAAGGGATTGTTTAAGGGCACGTAGTGTCATGTCGTGAAACTAAGGTAGATAAAGCCAAAGTGGAATTAATTTAAAATTTACCTATTCCTCGATATGTGAAGGACATAAGATTATTCTTTGGCTATATCAGTTTTTATCGGTGATTCATTCAGTCCTTTAGTTCTATTACCCGACCTTTATGCTCATTATTATCCAATGATGTTCCTTTTGAATAGACAACGCCATGCCAAGAGGCATTTGATAAACTTAAATACTTGCTTACCACCACACCAATTATCCAAGGTTTGGATTGGTCTTTACCATTCAAGCCTATATGTAATGCTAGTGACTTTGTGATGGGAGCAGTTTTGGGGTAAAGGAAATAGGGAAAACCCTATGTCATTTACTACGCTAGTAAGACTCTAAATAAGGCTCAAATGAATTACACCATCACTGAAAAAGAGCTTCTAGCGATAGTTTTTGCCCTAGACAAGTTTAGGTCATATTTGGTAGGATCTCATGTCATAGTCTTTACAGACCATGCAGCCTTAAAATATCTTCTTTTGAATATAAAGGCCAAACCCTATTTAATTAGATAGATGCAACTTCTACAAGAGTTTGATTTGGAGATTAAAGATAAAAAAGATGTGAAAAATGTGGTAGCTAACTATTTGTCAAGGTTGCCATATCAGGTGTCTAATTCTAGCAACTTACCAATTAATGAGCATTTTCCTGATGAACATATCATGCATATTAGTACCACACATCATGATTATTCTCCTCAGTATGCGAACATTGCCAACTTTATAGTTATTGGTCAGATGCCTTCGCATTGGACAAAGATTGATAGAGGTAAATTGTTACGCAATGTGCGTTGTTTCTTTTAGGATGATCCTTACCTTTATAAGTATTGTCTAGATCAAATTGTGAGAAGATGCATTCTCAACCTTTAGATTCCTAGTATCATTGAGTTTTGTCATACCTTAGCTTGTGGAGGTTGACTGCTTCTAGAGTTTGCGTCTAGAACTAACCCTCAAGTATAAGAGTGTGCGATATAGTTTTACCTAGTGAGCCTAGGGTCGAATTCATATGGAACCTTAAATTTTAGTTTCAAAGTTCTTCTAGGTTCTTCTAATCCTAAGTTTGATGTGAAATAATTGGTAAAGTTTTTGAGGTTCTTCGAAATATCAATTATCAACATAAATAAGAAAATTAATTTTACTAATTGAATTTAAAAACACTCAACAAGATTATAAATCCAAATAAACTAAAGTGACCTCAGTTTGGTAATCATTTTTTAGGTAAAGAAAAATCTCTCAAATCAAACACTTCATCTAACTACAATTCAAATCTCATCTTTATTAAGGAAATAAGAATTGAAAAATATTTCTTTAAAATCTTTTAATAAAATTCCACGTACACAACTTCGTACTCACGTTAAAAGGATTACTGAGTTGGAAAATATTCTAATAATAATTTCGTGGTGTTAGATTAAATTTGTTTACGTCAAAGCTTTTTAGAAAACAAGTTTAAAGCACTAAAAACCTTTTTCAGTGATTCAAGAAATTTGAACAAAGATTTTTATTTTCGAAATTCTTTTCGTAAACCAATTTAAATCCTAACAAAGGTGTATATACATCTACATTTACGCATTACATATATAACCCTAGGGTTTTGATTTGTTCAATCCATTTACCTTACTTTGAAAAACCACACTAGTGTTCTATGGTTTCTAGGCTAAAATGTTTGCATAAATCATTATGAGTCAACAATAAAAATAAATTAAAACTATTGTGAGTGAAGACTAAAAAGAACTAAAACAAAATAGTAAAAACCCTAGGTTCTAACTATGCTTACAAAAGAACATTCAAACATTCAAATAGAATTAAAACTAGAGCATAAACAATAAAAAGAATAAAAAAGACAAAAAACTTTCTATTAAACTTAAAATAAATGAAAACCATGCTTAAACATCAAACCCAAAGCAAAAGCAATGGAGATAGAACAAAAGAATGCAGCTGTGCACTTCAAAAACATCTTTATTCTTCAGTAAAAGTTCTTAAAGAATTAAAAATCTAAAATCCCTACACACTCAAAGAATGGCTAAGCAAAAGTCCTCGAATTCGTGCAAGAGTTTGGCTTATATAGTCTCAACAAAAACCCTAAAAAGCGGACACACGGAACTGCTGCTGGACTCATATGGTCCGAACTAAGGCTTTAGGTGGTCCGGACTACAGTGGCTAACTTTATTAATCTGCTTTATCTCCTGGTCCAGACCAGCTAGGGGGTGGTCCGGACCACAGTGTCTTAGATCACCTTCTGGCTTTGTTCTTCTACTCCAGACATGGTCCCGGTCTAATCTTCAGCCTTAGTTATTATTCCATGTTGTTTTCTTGCTACTTTTTCTTCGTTTTCTTCGTCATTTATTATAGAAATATCATCGTTCTCACTGCATTTAAGAAAATGAACCATGTAAGTGTAAAATATAACAAAATACGTAAACTTATTAAAGAAATGCATGAATTATATACTAATTTGTCGAGTTAGTAATTATACTTTTCAAGTGTAATAAAAGTCACTTCTCTTCAAAGAAAACCACTGCTAAGATTCTTCAAAACAGATTTTATTGGCCTTCCATGTTTAGAGATGTTTTATAATTATTGTTTGAGATATGACCGGTGCCAACTATTAGTAGCCATCTACAAGTGTAATGAGATGCCTCAAAATCCTGTTATTATTTTAGAAATCTTTGATTGTTGGGGAATAGAGTTTTTAGGCCCATTCGCTAGATTGTTTGGTTTTGAGTATATTCTAATGGCTATCAACTATGTTTGCAAATAGGTATAAGCTATTGCCACTTGCACCAATGATCACCAAGTGGTGGTTAAGTTTTTAAAAGAATACATTTTCTCATGTTTTGGGATACTTAGGGAAATTATTAGTTATAAGGGTAAGCGTTTTTATAATCAACTTATTGGTATCTTAATGCGGAAATATGGTGTGACACACAAAGTGGGAACCTCGTATCACCTACAAAATAATGGTCAAGCTGAGTTGGCAAATAGGGAGATAAAGGGTATTATTAAAAAGACTGTCAATCTTACACATAAGGATTGGTCTTTATGATTGGTTGATGCGTTGTGGGCATAGCAGACGGCCTATAAGGCCATTTTGGGTTTGTCTCCCTATCGCCTTGTCTTTGGTAAGGCTTGCCACCTACCTGTTGATATGGAACATAGAGCCCAGTGGGCAATTCGGCAATTCAGTAAAAGTATATATGCTGCTAGCGTTATTCGGAAGCTTCAACTGAATGAATTAGAAGAATTAAGAAATGATACTTTTGAGAATGTAAAAATTTCCATGGCTAAGATGAAGGATTTACACGATAGACATATTCTTAGGAAGTCATTTCATGTTGGTTAGAAAGTTTTGATGTATAACTCACGGTTATATCTCCTCCCGGGAAAGCTGCGGTCTAGGTAGCCGGGTACCTTTGTCATTATTTCGATCTCAAAACATGGTGTGTGTGAGGTTCATAACCCACACAACATCACAACTTTTAAGGTCAATGGCTATCGTCTCAAGCCATATTTGGAGAATTTCGTGGCTAAGATTGAGACTTGGGAACTAACCGATCCTCTTCTCTTTGAATGATACAATACATGCATTCCCTTTGTTGTATATAGTTAGTTTAAAGGTTTTTCTTTGCTTTGAGTCTTAGCTTAGAATTTTTGCTCTTTTCTTTTTGTTGTTTCTTTTTGCTTCTTTAGTTAGGTTCTGTTAGGATGGAGGAAGTTTTCACTAAGTTTGAAGATTTTTTATACATCGTTTTTCTTTTTTCTTCTACGAATTATATTTTGTCTTGTTTAAGTTTAGTTGGATATCCATTTCTTATTTTATTTTAATTTTCTTTTAGCGTCTTCATGATTTGGGAAAGAGTTGTGCTTTAAGTAGTTCAATTTTGCCTCAAAATAGACTAATGAGACGCCCCAGTAGGCTACCTGGGTGCCCCAGCACGGGTTGGGTAATTCAATTAAATCAGTTGTGCACCCTAGTAGGTTTCCTAGGGGCCCCAACTCGAGTTGGGCAGTTTTAAATGGGTCATGTGACCCCTTTTTGGCAGTCTATAGCTCCAACTTTCAGCTTTGTTCTCTGTTTCCCACTTGGCCGAGACTCCTTGCACATGGTTTATCTTTCTCTCATCTGATCCCCTCAATTTTTTTTCCATTATTTTACTTTATCTTCCCAACTCCAATTAAGGTTGAAGGCCATTGTTAGGTTCCTCCTTCCATCCGCACCATTGGAGTTCAACCATACTAGAGTTTGAAAGTTAGTTTAAGAAGAAGGTGAGTGCATTTATGCTTTAAGATTGGAGTCATTCTCTAGTTAGAGGTTTATTTTGGTGTCGATTGAAAGGGCCTGACATTTTGGATAATTTGGAAAATAGACATGTGTTGAGAAGTGCATTTTGAGAAAGTGCCCATCATGTGTTTGATAAATTGACTAAAAAAAAGTTAGATAATGAATAGAGTGCTTTTCATAGGCTGCTTATTCCTTGCTATAAGGAGAGTATTTAGGAGTAATTGAGGCTTTATTTGTTGTGTAAGAGAGTGTTTGCTTAGTACCGCACACAAAATGTCTTTTAAAATTCCTGACTCAGTTTTAAAACTACATGTAAGTGTCTTTTGGAGGGGCAGATACTTTGTTGTTAGAGTGACTTACTTGGGGTGAAGTAGACTTGAGATTTGGGTAGTATTCTGGAAACTTTGTTAATGGCACCACCACGCAAGCAAGCTTGCAATGTTGGAAAGAGTGGACCCTGTCATGCCACTCGCCGTACGAGGCATCATGACCCTACACCATTGCCCTTTTCTTCATCTGAGGAGAAAGATGTTGAGCTTTATGATGAGGTAGCAGAGTCTTCTTTCGCTAATGAGTCTTTTGATCCTATGTTAGAGGAGGAACATAATCCCAAGTTTGATGCACACCATTTTAGGAACTAAGACGCTCAACACAATTATACTCGGTATTGGAGCCAACGATCAGTACTTTGTGAGTGGGGAATCTAGTTATCTTATGTTCATGAAGTTAATCCTCCAATTGAAGATTTAGTCCTGGGACAAGGTTGGGATAGAGCTATGTAATTCCTGAATACTATGGACCCAGAGCTTGTACGAGAATTCTATGCGAATATCAAGTTGTATGCACCAGGTGAGGGTGAGAACAACTACTTAGACGTGTGTGTGGCCAGCGGTTCTGCATTGGGGTTGACACCATTGCTACATTTTTTGGCCTTGAACGAGTAAAGAATCCTAGCTATCCATTTCCCTCAGATGCTTACCCATCTAGAGTCACCCTTATTGCAGCATTAGTAGGGCGGGAGAGGTTTCTATGGGGGCTTAGTCTACAATTTCCTAATAAAAACTTATGTCCTCTTTACCACATCTTTCATGAGATATCTTTTAGCCAGATCATTCTTCTCGTTCATGATGATATTATGAGCTTCCCTCGTGCTTGCTTGCTCTATGCCATTATTATCGGAGTCCCTATTAATTTAACTTCACTCATTCATGGTATGATCTTTTAGCCGACTGGCTCTATGGCAGGTGCTGCATGTTTTCCCTTTGGGGGTGTAATCACCGAAATACTTATTGAGTTTGGTGTCGCGTGGAGGCTGGTGCCTAGCCTCTAAAGCCACCCAAGAAAATATTTGAGACCATATGTGCTAGACGTGTCACTCAGCTTTGGACTCGTGAAGCACCATCTTTTAGCCACACCACCACTGATGCTCGTAGCCCTTTGACTGTAGCATCACCTGTTTCAACGATTACTTAGGTTCCAGTACTTAGAGACTGCCCTTCTTGTCGCTCAAGGCTCTTTGGATGTGATTATGGCTGAGCAGGCTGCCTAGTGTCATTTACATGAGTTGCAAGGAGCTACGTTAGACTCCATACTTGAGGCTCTACACACCTTTACTCTTCTTGGACGTCTACCAGCTTCAGATCCATAAATTGTTAATGGAAATGTTTTAATTTTGTTTTGTCAGTTTAGGCCTTATATGTGATGTATACAGTTGGCGGACTTAAAATATTTTTATGTGGTTATATTGTTGGAATTCAACTGCAGTGCACCCAGTCCACTTTTTGCTTAATGACATACAACTGCATTTTATTACCTTTTGTTTTCTTTTTACTTTATTTTCTTTTGTTTTCTTTTTTAATTACCTCTACTAACTTGCTTTCTGTTCTTTTTCTTATGGTCATTCTTTTGCTTTATGTTTTACCTTTTCTATTTAGTACATTGTCTTTGGCTTGCTTGGGAATAGCATGTTAGGTGATATCTCTCTTTTTCTTTTTATTTTACTTCTTCATGCTTACATGCCATGTTAGATTTCTATTATGTTGTTGAGGAGTGTGGAACATTTTAATTGGGGGGGTATTACTTAGGGTTTGCTTGGCAATTTCATGTGGACTTGATCATACTTACATGTTTTCTGCTCTTTCTTAAGTTTTGTGTTCATCACATTGTGGATAATATGGTTTTAGTTTTGGGGGGAGTGCATTACATTTGATAAATTTTATGAGTATTATAAAAAAAAAAAACTCTATAGGTATATATACTTTGGCAATTGATTACGCTTGAAAAGTGTAATTACGTACTCAACAAATTAGGATATATTCATGTATTTTACTTAAAAGTTTGTTTATTTTGTCATATTTTACACTTATATGGTTTGTTTTCTTAAATACAGTGAGAACGATAACATTTCTATGATAAGTGACAAAGAAAACGAAGAAAAAGAAGTAGTAAAGTAACATAGAGCAGTAACCGAGGCTGAGGATTGGACCGAGACCATGTCTGAAGCAAAAGAACTAAGCTAGGAGAGATAAAGTCCAATACTTTAGAGTCCGGACCGCACGAGCCCCTATTGCCGTCGAGTACAGACATTACATTATTTTGTTTGAAACAACATACTGAGGTTTAGACCGCACTAGCCCCTGTTCGGACCCTGCGACTCCATGAAGGCTTCGTGTTTTCTTTTATTTAGGGTTTTTGTTAGGCTATAAAAAGCCACATTTTTTTACATTTTTGGGGGAGATTTTTTTCAATCATTTTCTATTATTTTCCTAGGGTTTAGTTTAGAATTTAGTTTAGTTTTATTTTATTTTTGAAGATGTTTTTAAAGTTCGTCAATGTATTCATCGATTTCGTTTCAATTTTGGTTGCTTTTCGCTTTGCATCTATGAAATACGGTACTTGTTTATTCTAAGTCTAATAATATATTTTCTGTTTTTATTGATTTGTTTTCGTGTTTATGTTTTATTTTTAATTTTAATTAAATGTTGAATATTCTTTCGCATGCGTAGTTAAGACCTAAGGTTTATTGTTACTGTTTTGTTTTAGTTTTATTTAGTCTTCATTCTTAAGAATTTTAATTTATTTTTATTGTTAGTTTATGATGATTTATGCAAGAATGCTAGGCTAGAAACTTGAAGCCTTGATTTGGTATTTCAAAGTAGGGTGAGGAGATCAAGTTGATTAAAACCTTAAGGGTGTATACGCAGCGTGTAAATATAAGCGTATATACACCTTCTTTTGGATTTTGATTTATTTTACGAAAAAACTTTTGAAAACAAGAATCTTTGATCATATTCATGTAATCACTCATAAAGATTTTTGGTGCTTTAAAATTCTTTTGAAAATCTTGATGTAGACAAATTGGATCCAAAGCCACAAATAATTTTAATAGAAGATTTTTCAACTTCGTAATTCTTTTGACGTGAGTACGAAGTTGAGTTAATAGTAATTAAAGCTTTTAATTAAATATCTTCCAATTCTTATTTCCTTCTAAAACGTGAAATTTGAATTATAGAAGAAAAAAGGGTTTAAATTACGAGATTCTCCAACACCTGAAAACTAAACATCAAATCAAGGTTACATTATATTATTTGCGTCTAGAACTTTTACTTTCTGTTGTTTAATTGGTTAACGATTTAGTTTCTTTATTTACTTTATTTATTGTCCTTTAGAAAGTTTAGTAGAGAATTTATTCCCAAGAAACAAATCAACTCCTTTATTTATTTTTCCAGCAAACTTAGGACTAAAAACAAAACCTTGATAACCTAGAACTAAAACTATAGGTTTCCTGTGGATACGATACTGGACTCACCAGGTAAAACTACACCGCACACCCTTGCACTTGGGGGTTGATTTTAGACGCACATTATAGAAGCGGTTAGGCATAATGATTGGAAATTGGGGATGTAAGCTAAGTTTATATGCCTGTAATCTAGTGAGTCACAAGCAAAGAATTGTGGTGTTGGGCGACTAGTTATTGTGATGTTGGTTTTGATTGAACATGTTTGTGAGACAATTTATGTATAATGCTAATATGGACCCAAATTCTGCTTAAGCACTCAAGGGATGATCCCTGATATGTGGAGACCTAGTTAACCTTATGATAATCTGTAAGCCAAGAAAGTGTTTCTTTGAGAGAGAATTTTACATTTACTTATCATTAAATTCCTTGAATTTAAATTCTTTCAATAACTTTTTACATAATTTTACATTTGGGTTCATGACATGGTATGAGGAGCATAGGTTTAATGGTTGCATAATTGAGCCTTTGGTTTTGCCAAGTCAACCTTTGGAAGTGATCCTAGCCCTTCTTTCATTATATTAAGCCATAATGACCTCTCTTTTTGATGAAATCATCCCTAGAAACTATGTTAAGCTGAAAAAGAACAAATGATTTGTCTTTGGTAAGTCACCAACTTAACCCTAAACCTTAATGATGGACATGGCCCACCCTTATGTACCTTAGGATGTTTTGGATTCTAGTTGGGGGGGATTACTATACATTATTGGGAAAAAAGAGAGAGGTATCCTTGAGTGCACATATTTCACTTTGTAGTTACTAGTTTCAAGTTATTTCTTATGTTTCTTTCGAAAAAAAAAAAAAAAGAAGAGGTTCTTGCATGATTAAGGGACTTGTACATTGCATTACAAGTGATGAGAATGTCCCAACAGTACTTTATGAGCTAGTGAAATTATTTCTTGTTATAATGAATGAAGTTCCAAGTGGCAAAGGTTTGCATCTGCTTGAACCCTAAGAAAGAAAGCTGAGTTTGTGTGGTTTGTGAATGCTTGAGAGAATCTAAATATATATATATAACTTTGAGAGATATAGCTGGGAGTGGGATTTAATAAGTTGATTGTAAAAAAAAAAAACAAAATATTCCAAGGTAGTTTTTGATTTCCCAATCTTCGTTTGGAACCACATCTCACCCTATGGCCCCGTTGCAACCCTATAAAGACCTAGAGGATTCTTAGGAAGACATAGTCAAAATTAATTGGCTATTTTGAGTGATCAAATGGCTGTACTTGGATTACTATGTTTATGAGCTATTCCTTCCAAAATAGTTATGCCAAATTGTATGCATTATTTTCATTCCATCCTTGGTAATTGAGTACACCAAATTTGAATTTGATTAACATTTATTCTAAAAATATGGTGCACTTATGTGGGAACCTGTGCTTTCATTTGTGAGTGTATGCCTGGTGAGATTTGAGGTTGAAGCTTGTGGGTGAGTACTTCTTGTGCAATGGGAGAAAAGAGTTCGTCTTGGTCTCCTATACATAATTGTTGAGTGAGCATGTTTTAATCCAGTTCAACATGAAAATTGCTCAATCGCTTGGCACTCCAACCTCTTTTTATTGTGGCCAATTGGGTTGAGACCATATTCTTGGAATTACATCCCCCAACGTACTTCATTATGAGAATTTATACTATTGGCATGAAATCCTTTGGTTTGCTTGATAATACTTTGATATTTTGCTAGAGACTAGCAAGACGTTAGTTGGGGGTGTGATTGTTCGGATAAATTGTTATATAGTCATGGTTTTCACCCATATAGGAACAATTTGATTGCATATTTGGCATAAGTTATTGGACTTTTGTTCTAATGCATATTCTTGTGGTCCTTTGTAGGTGATTGATCATTATTTAATGAAGTTGAGGATGTTTTGAGCATTAGAGAAGAAGAAAAAACCGAAGAAGCAAGAAGAAAGGATAAAAGAATCTCCAAGAACTAAAGCAAGCACAGTGGAGTGCCCTACGTCACAACCCAGGTGCCCCTCTAGAAAGTCACTATCTTGTAGGCTAGCAGGCGGGCACCCCACCTCCATGCTCGTGCGCCCCAATGGCCAACCTGAACGCCCCTAGAGAACTGAAGTTATCAGGATGCTATTGAAGTTTAGGTGGGTGCACTAACCACTAACTCGGGCACCCCACCATGCAACCTGGATGCCCCTTTGCGTGACGAAGTTGATCTAGTGAATTTTTATTATACATATTAATTTACTAGTTTACCCTCGATGTTTTGTAGCCTATAAATACAGCCTGTTACTCAGTCTTACAGGAATTTCGTTTTTAGGGTTTTGTGAGAACAAATACATTTGGCCAAGACTTTTGAATTTTCGTTCTTAGGTTTCACAAGTTGTGTAAGTGACTTTTTATTTTG
>JAVXUM010000023.1:13227729-13252988 GCA_035590655.1 Pouteria glomerata
ACACACGGGCGTAGCGTCGCCCTGGGCTGCCACCCTAAAGCACGCCGGGGGCCGCGGCGTCGCCCGTAACAAGGACGCCGGAGTGGTACCTAAACCCCGATGATTGTGTGAACGGTATATGTGCAATGTGGTCACATAAGGAACAAGATAATGGAATAAAGAAAGATTATGGGAAATGTATGAATTCGATACATGGTTGGGATATGGAACGTGTTATGATCATGATGCATGTGATATTTGCTAGCACTCTATGTCTATGTTGAGCTTACATTTCTAGAACTGCCTGATTATCCACATGCATCATTTTATTGCTATGAGAAGTGCATCGTGGGCACAAGTGGTATGTGCTCACGCCCCTACAGTTGACCCTGCAGGACCCACACAGGGCGAGTAGGAGGGACTCGAGGTGATTTTTCCACTTTGGATGGGAGTAAAGACCAGCATTTATATTGTATATCTATTTTTGAAAAGCATGTGTATTATACTTTTGTTTATGGTTTGTAATGGCCATAAGGCCCAGTTATGTATCAAATAAAGAAGTTAGTGGAAATCACTTTACTTTTCGTTACAGCATTATGAATGGATGAGTAGATACAAATGTGAATGTGTGAATGGACTATAAATTGTACAGGAACTTATTAGGTACTCCCCGATAGTCCATTTTTAAGCTGTTATATAGCAGTTTTGTTTCGTGGGTCCGTTATACTCCCGTTGTGCTAGCTCTGATATTATGGGACTGTAGTGCATGTTATGACTGTTTCACACTCACTCCCCGGGTCCCCGGGCTCGGGGCGTGACAGTAAATTACGTTAAATTTTCAAGTATAAAGACAAAAATATCCATTAAAAATTGAATAGAAATAGGAGGTATAAGTGTAAGTAATATAAAGTATAGGGAATATAAATGTAATTTTTAAACTTAATTAGAGTTAAAATTGTTACATTAGATAATTTTTTTTTTTTTTAATATTTTCACTTTAATCAAAATTATAAGAGATGTAAAGGTAAGTTTTTAAAGTTCACTAAGTGCAAGTGATTTTTACCTTAGGTACATAGGGTGAATAATTAAATTACCACGTTATTTGATTTTTTAGCTAAAATTACTAATATAACCTAAATATATATTTAATTTTATTATTTTAACTACTAAATAATTACACATTAAGAGTGTAATCAAATTCATTTAAATGGTAGGACATCAAATTATAGATCACCAACTATGGACCCATGATCATTATTATCTAATTAATTTCTAAAGTTACTAGACAAAGACCACAATTCCATATTAGAATTCTAGGTTAATTTTGAGAAATTAAGTTCGATGTTGGAAAACTAACGGATTTTAAGTCTCCAAAATCCCCTAATAAATTCAAAGATTAAGAAAATTCAAAATGTAGATAAACCCAACATACCCAAGTCTCCCAAATCATTATCAATTAATCCAAATACAAGAAATTAACATTCAAGCATAAAGAAATGAAGATTCAATAGGGAAAAAGTAAGGGTTTTAATGTAAACCATCTATGAAAATACAGAGAAATGAAATGGTAAGAATTAAAGCTTATATTACCAAACAAATCATCCATATGTAGCCATGAATACAAACCCGTAGGTCCAAGCCTAAAAACTATGCTACATACATAAATTTACAAGAAAAATGAAAAGAAATGAAAAGGAAATGAGGAAAATAGATAAGAAGGGAAAGAAACTAATAAGGCTATCTCTTTCTTTCAAAAGTCTGAAAAATGTGCAAAGATCCGAACCAAAGAGCCCTAAATGGGATTATATACATAAAAATGTGATTTTGTTTGTTTAGCCGCAAAATTAGCTCCAATCGACCAATCGTGCACATGCCCTGTCCAATTTTTTACAATTGTAAGTTGTTGCACTTTTTAGAGTTTTTCAACTCAAATTAATTTCACCACCTAAGCCTATATTCAACCTAACACCTAACCATTGTCCCATGTCATATCACTATTTTTTTTTTCTTTCTTTCATCTTCAAGTATTTGTGGCTATATATATGTATATATAGCTGAGTTTGAAAGAATTTTTCGGAACTAAGAGTTGAAGAGAGAATGAGTTAGTGCTCTTTTCAAAATTAGTTTTTTATTCTTATTCCATTGTCAAATTAGTGTTAGGATTAGTGAGTTTTAAGTGTTAGTTAAGTATTAAGGTCTTTATGTTGATCGTACCAAAGTTTTGGCATTCTCGAGATTTATTTCTTTGATTTTCTTTTTCAGCCAAGCAACGTGAGAAAGGAAACATTGATTCCTTATTATATTTATGTTATATTGATGCATACAGTGATATTGAATATGATATATGACACATTGGTTATGGGATTATGTTGGTTGATATATGTTATATACATGTAGTATATGTTTCAAGGAAGAAGATGAATAGTATTTTCATAACTTGATGAAATGAGAAATTGATGATATGATTAACTTTACACACTGTTAAGGACTAAAAATAAGTATAAACATTGATCCAAATGTTTAAGAATAGAAATAATGGAATAGTGGATTTGTGAAAGCTAAAATAGAGTAATCGACTTGCAGTTATAAGTCCTCCATAATGCACACATGTTATTCAAGATAGTGCGCACAACCCTAAGTTTAGTATCTCATACGCATGAAAAAGGAGCTCACATGCGCATGCCCTACATTTAGCTCTAGTGCACACAAGACTTTATCTTGTGTGTGCACAAGGCTTAGTCTCACATGTGTACTACCTAGACCATTACTTTCGTGTGCACCAACTTTTGGTCTACTACGCACTACTTGGTGGTTTACCTCTCATATGCATGAGACATAGTTTGGCATGCGCACGCCTGAGGATCCTTCTATTTAATTTGAAATGATTTCAAATAAATAAAATGTATTTAAATTATCATCACATGAATTTTCCATAAACAATATATGTTAATTAATAAACACTTGATTATGGAATCAATAACAAAGTGGATATGTGAGATAGCATGTTTTGCTAATGATAAAAGATAGCATGTTTGGCTATTACAAACAAAGCCATATAAGGACAAGCATAGGTAAACAATCTCATTCATTCCAAATTTTGTTAAGAATAAGTATAATTTTCACCATGATTTTACGCATTTGACCTTACTCTAAAATTTATTTTTGTCCAACCTATTCAAGAATTTTGTACTTAGAGGAAAAAAATGTCAAAATATATTTTATACTAACGGAAAAATAGGATTTTGTACTTAACAATTTTATTTTTGCCCTAACCTATATAAAATTTTATACATTTTGACCCCACTTATCAAAAATCTTGACTCAACTACTGGTTGCTAGTGATATGGTCTAGTATATATTGCTGATGGTTGAAATGGCTTGTGGCTAATGAAATGTAGATACTGAGATATGAAAATGAATAATGAGTAATATGGATGATTTTACATTGATACTTGAGATAGGAGGTAATAAGAAATAAAGGGTATACACGTATACCCTTGAGTTGAAAGTTTATAAATCTATGTAAGGTTTGGTTATCGTCTTAGTAGGCTAGTAGCCTATATAATGACGTATGTTGAGTAAATGTATCCATTGATTTGAGACACATAAAAACAACATATGTTGGAAATTTGTATCAACTGGGTTGATGACCATAAAAATGACTTATATTAGTTAATCATTTCTGTTGGGATATGGATGTATAAAAACGATGTTATATAAAGGTTGGGCTCGATAACCGTAAGATAGTTTTATAGGTACCTACCCCATATATGAGTGTGCATATGATAAGATAATGGTAATTAGATAACTAATAATGATTTGATATGATATAGACAATGATATGATTGTTGATGCAATGTGATGCATAGTAGCAGTATGCATGGTTTTACAAATTATACCCATATGTGCATAGTGGGCACAAGTAGACTAGTGCTCATTTTCTTATAGATTTTGTATTTTGTTATAGGTGCTGAACTTAAGACTTAGATGGACTCTTAAGTTTATTTTGATAGTTCAAATTGTATCTTGATATTTGATTTTTTTAATCTTTGATAAGATATTATGTATCAAATAAATGTATCTTGATGTTCAATATGGGCGTGAAAACCAGTTGAGCCTATATTGTTATGATAAGTGGCCGTAATTAGGTTTAATTGTGAATGTTATGTGATTATATGTGATTGTAGACCATGCCCCAGGTTATGAGACATGACATTCCATGTTACCTAAGGGCTAAAAATTAGCTTGCATATCTAGAAAATGACAAGAATAACCATGAACCATTCAAAGACAAGTAGAAACCTTCTTAACAATGATTTAGAGGTAATTGAAGTGTAAGCATGCTAAATTTTCCAGTTTTGGCTTGGACCCTTCAATTTTTGCCATTTACTAACAAAAGAACAAAGAAAAGTAAAACTTCATTTAAAGCTCAGGCATTATCAATCTGTATGTTTCACACATATGGGTTCAAGACATTATCCCAAAGGTAAAAAATAAACTAGAATGCTCACACCACCATTAGAAGCATTATTTTGGTTCATATCTATAAAATAGCCCCAATTGGACAATAAAAGCCTTGAAGAGACAGATGGCCTCAATTTTGAAGTTGAAGACCACAAATATTCGTAGAAGCATTCAATATATGTTATAGAGTAAAGGTAGTTATCTAGAATGACAGATTCTCCTTTGAAGCAACTATCAGTACCACTCAATCAATCAATTTGTATTAATTTAGAAAAAAAACAAATAAAGATTGGAATCCTTATTTCTAAGCTGATCAACTTAAAACTTTACAAAGGTATTAAGAACTTTCCAAGTCTAACACTGCAAGCCAGAATGGCCTTAGTTGGACAGAACAAAAGAATCCTTCATTCTCAAAGTATCCCATAATTACAAATAAAAATTGAGTGAATGAGATTATGACTACTATTTTAAGTTAGAAAGACCCAAAAATTAGCAAAAATGTCCATTAAGAAATAGCCATAAAAAATAAGCAAAAATTAGCTAAGATTGTCTAAAATAAGAAAACCTATGTAAACCCTAGGTACTAGTTCAAAACATAGTCCCCGTATTTTCCTGTACTAGCACATAGGCCCTAAGAAGGATATCAACTGAACTGGCCATCCATTTAGACTCCTTACATATCATGGAGATGGCCTGTGCCCTTTATCGGATTTAAAAAAGCATAAGTCGAAGAAACTAGAAGACCTTTTATTGTTTTGGCCAATTTTTAATATCAAATATCAAAATGCCATGACTTGGGTTCTAGTAGTCAAAAACAGAGTTCGAATGTGCTTTTACATTCTTATCTAAATATTCACCAAAAAAACACACAAGCTATGCAAAAAGTGCTTAAAAAGACAAATTGGCGTGGTTTTGTTTTGTTTTCTTTTTTTTTTTTTTTTCCAGAAGAATACCTATATATATTAAATTTGCAGATATAAGCAATAAGACTTGGCCTAACTCATGTGGTTTGGCTGTTCATTTGCTTTTTTGAACACCAAGGTTTTTTTTTTTTTTTTTTTAACATCAAAGGTTCAATACATGCAGTTAATATATTTAGACATGTTTTTAAATAGCCATCAGCTTATCACATCATTTGGAATGATCCACAATTTTAATTCTAACTTTAGTTATGTTTAAATTAATATTTAATTCGGTAATATTGGTTCAAATTTTTAAGACAATAATTAAATATCAATTTTATTTTGGACACAATGTTATGTGACGTTTAGGTTTGATTTTGAGCATGAAATTGAAATTATGGTGTTGATTAAATAATGTTTTCATAATATATATTTGTTTAAGTAAAAATTAGTAACGATGCTGATGAAATCGAACACAAGTTAAACTTTTAATTTAATTTCAATTCTCTGTTAACCTTCATGTATTTTATATTTAATTATATATTTATAACTTGATGCTTATGTAAATAGTAATAGAGAAATATAATTCTAGTGACATTAGATTTCTTTAAAACCAAATCTATAGTACCTCGTGTATATATATGTATTTGTATACAACTTGCTATCCCACAAAATTGAAAATTTGTAAAAGTTTATCTTCTATTTCTATTTGAATTCTTAAGGTAACCTGATTACTTGGGATACTTAAGTGTGTATATATGCGTGTTGTATGCAAGTAAGAAAAAAATAATAGAAGAACGTAAATAGAGTAGCAACTAGATTGGCAGTGTTCTTAGTGAAGTTTTTATTTTGTCGTGACTAGCAGTAAGTCTGCAAAAAGGCAAATTCCATTTTTTTTCGCAATAAAATTTAGATTTTATTTAAGGTAAGGTTTGAGTTAAATAAAATTAAATTTATTATGTGTAGTTTAATTTTAAAAATTCTTATGATTAATTGGTCTAATAATTAATTGTATGAATGTGATTGTCTTGCAGACTAAAAAATAAATTTAAATTACATTTGATATTGTAATATTCTGGATTTTATGTATGTATATAAATTCATGATTTTAAGCATGTTTTTGGTGTAATATTATCTTAATGAAATAGTATTAGTCATTAAGGATGCCTTATGGTTGAAAATTTTTAAAAAAATAGGTCAAATAGTGTAAAATTAGACACTTTGATCTAGGTGACAGCTGAGGAGTGCCCATGGGTTTTGATGGGCACCCATGACGCCCTGAGGGGTGCTCATGAAAGGTATGGGGTGCCTGTGGTGATCCCTCCAGCTGTTTAATGAAACGTCGCTGATAATCCAAACTTACCAGCTCTCGGTGGGCACCTATCTGAGTTAGGATGGGGCGCCCCACTTTTACAGAAATGGCTTATCAGATCAAGTAAGGCATAAACAATACAAGGTAAGGCCACTCATTCTTTTGGAGGTATTATGGGTATAGAGAAGACTTATAATCTGTAGAAAATATATATTTTTATACATATATTCATATATGGGTTGGATAAGAGAAAGAAAAAGAAACAATTGAGTTGAGAGAAAAATCAATCGGAGAAGAAGAAGAAAGAAGAAGAAAGGAGAAAAGAGAGGTCTAGAGGAAGAAGAAGAAACCAAGAAGACCCAAGGAAAAACTTCATCTTTAGTGAGTTTCATTAATATAGATTTAACCCTAAGTTTAACCTAAGTTTGTATGTTAATGTTTAATAAAAAGTTATGCTCTTTGAAGTTGATTTGTGGTTAATTTGAACCTAAGAAGGGAGATTTGAAGAGATGTAAGTTGAGTTGCTAAAAGGAGACCAAGGACACCATTTCATCTTTCTTGCTTCTTCTTTGCTTGAGTTGAGGTAGGGAGATATCTTTTACTTCTTTTAGCATATATAAGATGTTAAATGGTAGAAAATATGATTATGATGATTATTTAAGTGATTGGAAACATAGATGGTAGAATTAAAGAGAGAAGTGTTTGTTTATGTGTTTATGGAAATAGATGAAACTAGGTTTCGATTTTTGGAGAATAGATAATTAGAATTGATTTTTATTGTTTATTTTGAGTTCTATAGGTCTCCAATAACACTTAGAAACAATGTTTTAACTATATATGGGATTAGAAGAGGTTAGGAACCCAAAAACTCACATTTTAGCCCAAAAATGAGACTTAGTTGTTATGTGTGCAGCAGAGGGGCGCCCATGACCCCATGTGGGGTGCCCGTGCTTGTGTGGGGTACCCTTGAAGCTTCGGAAACTTGAGAATTGAACCTGTTTGCTTCATTTGTTCCCTAGCTAACCCATATCCTATTGTTAACATGTTAATCTGGTTAATTTAAACTTTAATATATGTTAATTATATTATGAGATGGGATATTGGAATATAGGATAATTTAATGTAAGCTTGAAATGAATGGTGATTGTTACATTAGTTATTGAAGTTATGTTAATTGTTGTGTGTTTAAAAGTGATGACAAAGTTTAGTGGTATATGAATAAATGATGAGTTGCTTGGCAAATTGGAATATGATTGAGTTGTCGAAAACATATGATGTTGATTAAGAACTAAATGTGATTACGTGATTTATGTGTGCAGGGGGACGTGGTGGGGTACGAAAAATAAGAAGGGTCATGAGTTTTACCTTCGGGTTGAAAGACCAGGAACCTGCGCAGGGTTTGGTGTTTATGCCAGTAGGTTAGTAGCCCATAAGATGACGTCCGGTTTATCATTTCCATTGGGTCTGGACCCAAAAAAGATGATATATAATTTATGTATCCAACCCCCAATGATTTGAGTAATTGATATGTGATTGAAAGATAAATGTTAATGTTGTGTATCAAATTTAGTTATTACTATGTTTGATTCTGTGATAAATTATGGCTATGATATTAAGACTTGATAAAGGCTTATATATTGATTAAAATTTATCTAGTTAGGATACAAGTTTTGTGCCTTACAAAATTATTTGATTATTAGAAGGTAGTTAATTAGCATATTTGTTTTTCATTTTATATATGTTATTTTGAAGTTACGTGGGCACTAGAGGATTAGTGCTCACATCCCTACAGATTTTGTTGGAGGAACTAACCAAGAAAACTAGGTAGGTGCATGGGCAGAGTTAGAAGTGCATACACTTGAGTTTACTTAGAATTAGTTAATTTTTGTTATTTATGTTAAATAGTCTTTTGATATGTAATGGTATTGATTTAAAGGAGAGTTATTGATTTTGGGTTATAAACGCCATAAGACTTATGTAATGTATATATGATGGAAATATGTTGGAAATGTGACCTAGCTGTGGTCCAGGTCTGAGTTACTTTAATTTACTTATGTTGTGGGTTCTCTATATGGTTGTTGTGCTACTCTGATCAGGGAAATTTATATTTTAGTGCATGTTTTGTATGATTAATCATTCACCCCTCAGGTCCTGAGATCCAGGGCATGATAGGATGGTATCAGAGCTTAGGTCAGAATACCTAGAGATATAGGAAGTCTTACATATCATATTGTATGTTTGCATAGTAGATTAACTGAAGCTAACCATAGACTTAAATGTTTTTTTTTTTAAATTTCTAAATGGGATTTGAAAAAGGGAAGTGTAGTAACATAAAACCTCAACTAGTTGAGGAGGAGATTATACTGCCGGATGATGACATTTTTTTTTCAAGTAGCAACTGAAGATTTAGTAGAGTCCCAACCATAAGTAGTGTCAAGAGGTGAAACTAGGGTAAATTTTGGAGCAACCATTGTGGGTCATCAAATGTCACCATATCAAGGGGTGTTATATCCATCTTCCTATCTAACATATTATTCATACCCATAGTCCAAAAGATTGTCTACATGGGGCTTGTGGGAAATGCTGTAGAATGGGGCGTATCCGTTACTGGTGTCCTAAACAATGTATTAAGTTTTGCACCTACTGTGGTAGAAGAAAGCACACCCGCACCTCATGTATTTATCGTAGCAATTAGATGAAATGTGATAGTTGGGAAGGAAAAATTTTGACAAGACAATTCCCTTGGAAATGAACCGAATGGTTGTAAGATTATTAGCTAGGGTAATGTTATGTAATTACTTTCTAGTTTGACTGGTTATATTATTTTTAGACTGATTTAATGTATGAACTTTTGATGTGAATATGAATTATGAAGGATGGTGGTGTTATCATGTATTCTTATAGAGGTAATTAATTGTTACTGCAATGTTTAATGAAGTTATGATGTACTATGATTCTAATTGTTGAGTTAAATCTTAATATCATATGTTTTGCTACATTTCTAGATAAAATGCCACCTCGTGAAATAGGAGTTAGAGGCCGAGGTCGAGGCCGAGGTAGAGGAAGAGGGCAGAGAGATGCCCCAGTGCAAGATTATGAAATAAATGCACCTATTCAACAAGAACATGAAACCCATCACAGTATGGTAACAGAAGCACAAGGTATGAGCGAAAATAAGGAGGTACGGTCAAAAGCACTAGAGGTTCCATCGCCCGCAGCTATTGATGCTGGGGTAATATTACAACAAATGGCGGTAGCCATGGCAGCTTTAACCAGAGGGGCATGAGTTGGACCCCAATCACCGATGCAGACTAGTACCACTACATTAGAAAAGTTTAGAAGGATGACACCTCCAACATATGATAGAGTAGTGGACACAGATGTGGCAGAACGTTTCCTGGAAGAGTATAAGAAGATACTGGTTGCCATAGAGATTCATAATTCATCGACTTGTATCACATTGCAACATTTCAATTAGTTGGGAGAGCATTTGCACAGTGGTTTAGTTTGAAGGACATGACAGGAGTAGATGGTTTTACATGAGAATGATTCAAGGAGAAGTTTCGAGATCACTTTTTCCCTCAATCTCTAAGGGATACTAAGAGGGAAAAATTTACAAATTTGATTCAAGGGACAATGACTGTGTTGGAGTATGAGAAAAAGTTTAGTAACCTGTCAAAATATGCACCGGAGTTGATTGTTATGAACCATTTGAAATGTAGAAGGTTTGAAAGGGGATTGAGACTGATATTAAGGAACAAAATGGTGTTATTAGGATTGAAAGGCTATGAAATGTTAATTAATAGGGCAATGACTGTGGAAAAAGATTTGAATGAAACCAGAGTCATTTATGAAAGTAGACGAGGGAGAAGTGCGAGGGTTCAACAAGAAGGTAAAAGTAGAAAGAAATTTAAAGGGAATTCCTCGGCCTCACAGTTATAACAATCATTACAAGGAAGTACGACACCTAAGCGGACTAGAAAATTAGAGGGGATTTCCTAGAGACAAATTGTGTGTTTTAATTGTAGGTTACTTGGCCATAAAAGCGCTGAATGTCCTAAGAATAAAAGGTAGGGAGAATCGGTAGGACAACTAAGAAGTGGGCAGATAGGGGATAATAGAGTGTGTTATAGATGTGGGCAAATGGGGCACATTCATAAGTTTTACCCACATGTTCAAGGTGGTACTGGAGAAAGAATGGGGCCAGCAGGACAATCATATCAGGGTAACTATTCTTCAACCTCCCATTTCGTCCAGTAGCAGAATTAACCACTGGTTATGCCATAGAGAATAATCGCAACAACAAAGAGAAAATCAATAAAGACAAAGGATGGGTAGACCCCAAAACACACCAGCTAGGTCAGAGTATTTACAGTGGCTCAGCAGGACTCACCAGTTGAGCCTATGGTGACCCGAGGTATTTTTCAAATCTACTCATCCAATGCTACTGTACTTTTAGATACGGAAGCCTCCCATTCATTTATTGTTGCAAAATTTGCATATGCTTGGGGATTAGATGTTAGTCCCCTAGATTTATTCTTACGTGTTGAGACATCAATAGCCAGGTATTCTTCCTTGACTCAGGTATGTAAGGGTTGTGAGTTAAGGGTAGAAGATGTGTATAATGGAAGAGAGTTTGTCTTCACTTTTGATTTAATTGTATTGGAGATGAGGGGTTTTGATGTCATACTTGGGATTGATTGGCTAAAATCCTACCAAGTTATGATTGACTGCTATAAACGCAAAATAACTTTATCTACCTCAACAGGAGATCAAATTCATTTCTTTGCAGATCAGTGTGAATTACAGGATCTGTCGCTTTTGGGTGACCGTGCAAAAACCAAACTGTGCAATTTGTTTGCTTGCATGGTTATGGAAGAAGAAGATAAAGAACAGAAAATCGAATTGCCTAGGGTTGTGGAGGAATTTCCTGAGGTGTTCCCAGAAAAAATATCAGGGATGCCATTTGAAAGGGAAGTGGAGTTTTACATTAATCTAGTTTCAAGCACGGAACCCATCTCTATTCCTCCCTACATGTTGGCACCAATAAAGTTAGTAGAGTTTAGAATACAAGTTGAGGAGTTACTGGTGAAGGGGTTTATTAGGTTGAGTATCTCACCTTGGGGCGCACCGGCATTATTCGCAGCTAAGAAAGATGGAACATTGATGATGTGTATTGAGTATAGAAAATTAAACCGAGTGACCATCAAGAATAAGTATCCGTTACCACAGATTGATGGTTTGTTTGATCAACTGAAGGGGTCCTTGGTATTTTCAAAGATTAATTTGCGGTCAGGGTATCATCAACTGAGGATAAGAGAAGAAGACATTCCAAAGATGGGATTTAGGACTCGGTATGGTCATTATGAGTTCCTGGTTATGCCTTTTGGATTAACAAATGCACCAGTAGTTTTTATGGTTTGATGAATCGGGTCTTTGAAGATTATTTGGACAAATTCATCGTAGTGTTCATAGATGATATTTTAGTGTACTCTAAGTCAGAAGAGGAGCATGAACAACATTTAAGACAGGTGTTATAAAGATTAAAAGACCATCAATTATATGCCAAGTTAAGTAAATGCGAATTCTGGTTAAGGGAAGTTAAATTTCTGGGCACGTAGTTTCTGAGGAAGGGATAGCTGTGGATCTATCCAAGATTGAAGCCATAATGGAGTGGTCTTAACCGAAAACTGTGTTTGAGATCCGTAGTTTTCTCGGGTTGGCAGGGTACTACAGGAGATTTGTTTTGGACTTTTCAACATTGTCAGCCCCTTTGACCAAGTTGACTAGGAAAGGGATTAAGTTTGAATGGAGTGAAGCATATGAATGGTCATTCCAAGAAATAAAGAGGAGACTAATTACAACACCCATTCTAGTTATTCCAGAAAAGGAAGTCAGTTATTCGATTTATTGTGATGCGTCATGGGAAGGACTTGGATGTGTTTTGATACAAAACGGAAGGGTTGTGGCCTATGGTTCTAGGCAGTTGAAGAATCATGAGAAAAACTATTCTGTGCATGATTTAGAACCAGCAGCAGTGATATTTGCCCTGAAAAGTTGGAGACACTACCTGTATGGTGAGAAATTTGAAGTCTATTCATATCATAAAAGCTTAAAGTACATATTCACCTAGAAAGACTTGAATCTGAGATAACGAAGATGGATGGAATACATGGAAGACTATGATTTTAAATTTTACTATTATCCAAGTAAAGCCAATGTAGTTACGGATGCATTAAGTAGGAAGACAAGAAGTACTATGGCCAGTATGGCGGTAAAAAAATAAGAAATAATAGAAGTTTTGAATACATTTGATTTGAAGATTAGGGAATAGGAGGAACGGATGGTATTGTATAATTCAGTTGTTTAGCTAGTACTAATCAACAGAGTAATTGAAGCTTAGAAGTCTGATGAACAAGCTAGAGATGATCAAGAAAAGATAGAGGGATTTGTAGATATTCCAGGTTGGACAATTGATGATGGTAGAGTGATCAGATACCAGGGAAGAATTTATGTACCCATGTCTATTAGAAATGAAGTTATGAAAGAATTTCATCATTCAAGGCTGGCAGTGCATCCAAGGGGTACAAAAATGTATCATAATTTGAAAAGATAGTTCTATTAGGCTAGTATAAAGAAGGACATAGCCGAGTATATTAGCAAGTGTTTGACATGTCAATAGGTAAAGGCAAAACATCAAAGACCCGCTGAGTTATTGCAACCATTGCCTGTATCTGAATGGAAGTGGGAAAATGTAATTATGAACTTTGTGTCAGGCTTACCAAGGACAAAAAGAAGTTGTGACGCCATATGGGTGATTGTAGATTGTAAGTGTTAGAACATTGGCAATTCCTTTATGTGTAATGTTATTTGTTGAAAATGTCACAAGAGCAGAGTTTTGGTTCACTAAATACATGCCAAAGAGTATTAGTGTTCCTTGGACACGTTGGGAGAAGAACAGATGAAAGATGAGTGGTGATTTTGCTGAGAAGAAGTTCCTGTGTCATCCTCACTAGTCTTTTTTATTTAAAAGAAAATGTGCTCGACAGTGTAGTAACTGCCAGGTTCGCGAGCATGAGATGGGCAGCTCGTGTGCGCGAGCTTCCTGTTTCATCTGAATCATACTGGTTTTTGTCCAGAATGAGTTCAGGTGCCTCGCGAGCATGAGCATGGAAGCTCTTGCCCAAGAGCTGCCCCTGACTGTCGCGCAGGAATTTTTAAGGATGTTTAAATGACAGTTTTGCCCTTTCTCTTTGATATAAAAAGCAAAATCTTTTCCCAACCCTAAGCTTTTTGACCTGAAAAACAAATGACTACCATTTCAAGCAAAAAAGCAGTAAGGATGACAGTGGGTTTTTGGATTTCTTGAAGTTCAGGTGATTCTCTCCATCTTTGGTACAAAGATTCATTACATTAGCTCAGATCTGGATTTTGAAGACAGATTGGAGAGCATTTTCTTCAGTGTTTGAAGGAAGAATTCTTCACTGGTTGAGGTTAGTTGTGGGATGTCTAGCAAGCAAGGTTAGGGAGTATTTTATACAAGTAGATCAATGGGTAGTTGATTGGGGAAACTTGTAATATCTTCCTTTGGAACCTTGTAACCTCTTTTCTTACATAGTGAAGTTTTCTAGTCTGATCCGCTTAAGGATCCGGGGTTGTTTTCTCCTTAGATCTCTAAGGAGTTTTTTACCCTTGTCAACAAACCTGTGAGTATTATTGGTGATTGCTCTCAGTTTTACATTTTCAAGTATTTGCTGTTTTTTAATCTACTAATTATTGAGTTCTGTGGGAGAGATACTGCTCTTGGGAATTTCATAGATTGTTTAACTAAATCAGCCCATTTCTTGCCTATGAGGATAACGGATTGAATGGACTTTTTGGTCCGATTGTATATTTGAGAAATTGTGAAATTATATGGCACTCCAGTATCAATAGTCTCAGACATAGATTCTTGATTCATTTTCTGATTTTGGCAGAGTTTTCAAGTTGCCATGGAAACTGAATTATATTTCAGTACAGTCTATCATCCTCAAATTGATGAACAATCTGAATGAACAATACAAATTCTGGAGGATATGCTTCGAGCTTATGTCTTGGATTTCAAAGGAAGCTGGAAAGATCACTTGCCGTTTGTAAAATTTTCCTATAATAATAGGTACTAGGCTAGCATTGGGACGACACTGTTTGAGGTTTTGTATGGGAGATCGTGTAGATCACCAGTATGCTAGATACAAATTGGAAAGGTAGCTATGATAGGGCTAGAGTTGGTTAGAGAAACAAATGAAAAGATTAAAGTCATTAAACAAAGGTTAGAGACCGCCTGAAGTAGACAAAAGAGCTATGTAGATCAATAAAGAAGACCTTTAGAGTTTCAAATGGGGGATCATATATTTCTAAAGGTATCACCCCAAAAAGGGCAATTCAAATTTGATAAGTGGGGAAAGTTATCTCCCAAATACATTGGTCCGTTTGAAATTTTGTCATAAGTTGGAGAAGTTGCATATAGGTTGGCCTTACCACCGTAGTTGTCGAGAGTGCCCCGAAATTTTTCATGTTTCCATGTTACGTAAGTATATATCGAATCCTACCCATGTGTTAAATTGGACTAAATTGGAGATAGACTCAGATACGAGTTATGAAGTAAAGCCGGTTCAAATTTTGGATACTCATGACCAAGTGCTATGAGGAAAAACAATCCTATCAGTATGAGTGTTATGGAAGCATCATAGAGTTGAAGAATCTACTTGAGAACGTGAGTCTGAGATGCGGGAACGATACCCCTATTTGTTTTCTTGAATTATGTTTGTATTAAAAATTTTGAGGACGAAATTTTTGTATGGGAGTGAGAATGTAATATCCTGGATTTTATGTATGTATATAAATTTATGATTTTAAACATATTTTTGGTGTAATATTATGTTAATGAAATAACATTACTCATTAGGGATGCCTTATGGTCAAAAATTTTGAGAGAAATGAGTCAAATAGTGCAAAATTGGACACTTTCCTTCAGGTGACAGCTGAGGGTTGCCTATGGGTTTTGATGGGTGCCTATGACCCCTTGAGGGGGGTCTCATGAAAGGTGTTGGGCGCCCGTGGTGACCCCCTTGCTATTTGATGAAATGTCACTGAGAACCCAAACTTACCAGCTCTCGGTGAGTACCCATCTGAGTCAGGGTGGGGCACTTGCGAATCCTTGTGAGCCGACCTACTTGTATAGAAACGGCCTGTCAGATGAAATAAGGCATAAACAATGCAAGGTAAGGCCACTCGTCCATTTGGACATGCTCTAGGTATGAAGAAGACTTACAATCTGTAGAAAATATATATTTTTATACATATATTCATATATGGGTTGGATAGGAGAAAGAAAGAGAAACAATTGAGTTGAGAGAAAAAGTAATCGGAGAAGAAAAGAAATAATAAGAAAGGAGGAAACAGAGGTCTGGAGGAAGAAGAAGAAACCAAGAAGACCCAAGGAAAATTTTCATTTTTAGTGAGTTTCATTACTATAGATTTAACCCTAAGTTTAACCTAAGTTTGTATATTAGTGTTTAATAAAGAATTATGCTCTTTAAAGGTGATTTGTGGTTAATTTGAACCTAAGAAATGAGATTTGAAGAGATGTGAGTTGAGTTGCTCAAAGTGGGAGACCAAGGACACAATTTCATCTTTTCTTGCTTCTTCTTTGCTTGAGTTGAGGTAGGGAGATATCTTTTACTTCTTTCTGCATATATAAGATGTGAAATTGAAGAAAATATGATTATGATGATTATTTAAGTAATTGGAAATATAGAGGGTAGAATTAAAGAAAGAAGTGTTTGTTTGTGTGTTTATGGAAATGGATGAAACTAAGTTTTGATTTTTGGAGAAAAGATGATTAGAATTGATTTTGATTGTTTATTTTGAGTTCTATAGGTCTCCAATAACACTTAGAAACAAGGTTTTTAACTATATACGGGATTATAAGAGGTTTGGAACCCAAAAACTCACATTTTAGGCCGAAATGAGACTTGGTCGTTTTGTGTGCAGCAGAGGAGCGCCCAAGACCCCATGTGGGGCACCCATGACTTTTGTGGGGCTTATGTGCCTGTGTAGTGCGCCCTTAAAGCTTCAGAAACTTGAGAATTGAACCTGTTTGCTTCATTTGTTTCCTAGCTAACCCATATCCTATTGTTAATATGTTAATCTAATTAGCTAACCCATATCCTATTGCTAATATGTTAATCTAATTAATTTGAACTTTAATACATGTTATTTATATTATGAGATGGGATATTGGAATATAGCATAATTTTATGTAAGCTTGAAATGAATGGTGATTGTTGATTTAGTTATTGAAGTTATGTTATTTGTTGTTTGTTTAAAAGTGATGACAAAGTTTAATGCTCCATGAATAAATGATGAGTTGCTTGGCAAATTGGAATATGATTGAGTTGTGGAAAACATGTAATGTTGATTGAGAACTAAATGTGATGACGAAAATTTGTATGTGCCTGGGGACGTGGTGGGGTACGAAAAATAAGAAGGGTCGTGAGTTTTACCCTTGGGTTGAAAGACTTGGAACCTACGCAGGGTTTGGTGTTCATGCCAGTGGGTTAGTAGTCCACAATATGATGTCCAGTTTATAGTTTCGTTGACCTATAAAAGATGATATATGATTTATGTACCCAACCCCCGACGATTTGAGTAATAGATATGTGATTGAAAAATAAATGTTAATGTTGTGTATCAAATTTAGTTATTATTATGTTTGATTATGTGATAAATTATGGTTATGATATTAAGACTTGATAAAGGCTTATATATTGATTAAAATTTATCTAGTTAGGAAACAAGTTTTGTACCTTGCAAAATTATTTGATTTTTGGAAAGTAATTAATTAGCATATTTGTTTTACATTTTATATATGCTATTTTGAAGTTACGTGGGCACATGATGATCAGTACTCACGTCCCTACAGATTTTGTTGCAAGAATTAACCAAGAAAATTAGGTGGATGCATGGCAGAGTTAGAAGTGCAAACACTTGGGTTCACTCAGAGTTAGTTAATTTTTGCTATTTATGTTAAATATTCTTTTGATCTGTAATGGCATTGATTTAAATAAGAGTTATTAATTTTGGGTTGTAAATGCCATAAGGCTTATGTAATGTATATATGATGGAAATATGTTAGACATGATGACCTAGCCATGGTCCAGGTCTGAGTTACTTTAATTTACTTATATTGTGGGTTCTCCATGGGATTTTGTGCTGCTTTGATCAGGGAAATTTAGATTTTAGTATATGTTTTGTATGATTAATCACTTACCCATCGGGTCATGAGATTCAGGGCATGACAGATATTGAGGAATTGAAATTGGTTTGGTATAAAATTTTAATTTTTAAAATTTATATTTTATTACAGAACCTTGAATAGGAAAAAGAAATATTTTTAAATCATGATTTAGATTTGAATAAATAAATTGATTATTTATTCATTGATTTTATGATTTTAGTTTCAGATTTGGGTTAAGAGAAATACTAGAATGAATAGATGATACTAAAAAAATCCAATGGTTGAGAGATCAAGAACCTATGTGGGTTTTGTTATCATATCTAGTAGGCTAGTAACCTATGAAGTGTGTTTGAATTGACGGAATATTTTTGATATCTTATGATTGAGGCTTAGATTGACCATGTAACAATACCTAGCCTAATGAATTGAAATTGTAGTTTTGTTAAAATAATTTAATTTAATTTATTTTTTCTCATATTCAAAATCTCTAAATTTAAATATTTGTGATATGTGATACATGTTGGTATGACATGTTAGAGATTTATATTAGGACACCCGCGCTTGATATATTTAATTTTGATTTTTTTTTTTTAGCATTGTTGGGTATTTTTATATTGTGTTCGCCCCTATAACTATAGATACAGGTTCGAGTGTTATACTGAATGATGGTCGTTATGGGACTACTGAGGTGGAGTAGAATGTTTGAGTAGTTTATTGATTACATTTGAAAAGTATAATTACTAACTTCATAATTGAGCCTAAAAGTATGCATTAATTAATAAATTTGTGAGTTTTATTAATTTATTTCGCTTAGTTGGTTTGTTTTCTTAAATGCACGAAAAATGTGAAATAACCATGATTGGTAGTGAAAAAAATGAGCAAAACGACGCAAATTAATAGTCGGAGCCAACACTTAAGGCCTCCTAAACCTCTTAAGAGCCATTCCAATACATAAGATCATCTATTATGGCTGCCAAGGAGAAGAAATTGGTCCTAAGCTCAAAACAGTCGAAGACATGTTGCAGCAGAATTTTTCACAATACCCTGTTAATATTTCAGCCATAACTTTTCGCTCAAAACTCCAATTGACACGATTCTTTTTGAGTTGGAAAGAAGACTTGAAGAGTTACAACTTTCATATTTTAGCCAAAGCTTAAATCTCTCGTCTTTAAGGTCAAAATCATGTTGGAAGTTTGGGACAGAAAACTATTACAACAGAACACCCTCTAGCTTGTCCGAACCAAGACAAAAGCCCGTAACACATTGTGGTCTAGACCACCTGAGCCCCGGTCTAGACCAGCCGAGTCTAGTAGCAATTCCAAGTTTCTTTTTTTAGGGTTTTCTTTGAGGCTATAAAAGCGAACCTCTTGTATGTCTTTGGGGACTTCCTCTCAACCGTTTTCCATAATTTCTAGGGTTCAGTTTAGTTTTTTTAATTTTATTTTTGAAGATGTTTCAGAAGGTTTTTGGTGCATTCGTCGATTCTATTTCAGCTTTGGTTGCTTTTCGTTTCACATCTACGAAGTACGGTATTTTATATTTTAGAGTTAATAAAATAAATTTCATTTTTTGATTTATATTGCATTTAGGTTTCATTGATGTGTTTAGTTGAATGTTCATGAATGATGATCGCATGTTTTTGAATTTAGGGTTTCATTGTGTTCTTTGTTTTCGAAGTTTCTAGCTTTGATTCGTAGTAGTTTTTGATTTATTCTATTATTGATTAATAATGGTTCGTGTAAGTATGCTAGGTTAGCAATTTTAAAACCTTGATTTGATGTTTCAATCTAAGCTGAAGTGTCGAACAGATTAAAACCCTAGGGTGATATATGTAGCTTGTGAATGTAAGCATATACACACCATCTTCAGGATTTAATTTAGTTTACGAAAAGACTTTTGAAAATAAGAATCTTTGATCATAATTCAGTAATCACTGATAAAGATTTTTGGTGCTTTACAAATTCTTTTGAAAACCTTGACGTAAACAACTTGGATCCAAAATCACAAATAATATTATTAGAAGATTTTCAACGTCGTAATCCTTTTGACGTGAGTACGAAGTTGAGATTGTGGGAATTTTTTTTAGAACTTTGATTCAAATCTGATTTATTTTATTTAAGAACTCTAGAAAATGAAAATTTTTTTATCATATTCTAGTAATACTGGTAAAAGTTTTTGGCACTTTGAAAATTCTTTTACATAACTTGAAGCGAATAAATTAGATTTGAACCCATAAATAATTTTAATAGAAAAATTTTAATTTCACAATCCTTTGACGTGAATTTGAAATTGTGTATATGGGAATTTTTGAGAGCTTTTAACAAAATATCTTCCAATTCCTGTTTCCCTCATACGTGAAATTTGAATTGCGATTTTTATTGGGAATTTTATTTGTGAAAATTTTCTTCACCTGAAAATTGAACATTGAATCAATGTTGCTTTGAATTAGTTGATTTATATTTTATTAGAATTGTTCTGCTTCTTTAGAAATCTGAATATTTAGAATTAAATTAGTATTTAATTTAATTGTTGCTATTTAGAAAATTTTTTGAAAAATCCAATCTAAAAAATCCTTTAATTTCCATATATATTTTACATTGAACTTAGGACTAGAAAACCTTGATAACCTAGAAAGTAAAACCAAAAGCTCCCTGTAGATACGATCCTGGATTCACCAGGTAAAACTACACCACGCACCCTTATACTTGGGGATTAGTTTTAGACGCATATTTGAGAAACGATCAGTTATTAATTAAAGTTTAAAAAAAGAAATACATAATTATTTGATTTACGTAATTCTTTTGATTGAATTTGGTTATTATATAAGTCTCGGTTTAAGAGATTATGAATGAACTTTTATTTTATATTTATGCTTAGAGGTTTTTAGTTTATTATTGCTAAACGTATTTGGCTTGAATTAGCTATGATTAATGATTTTGGTGAATTATGATTGTTTGCTCACACTTTTAGGTTTGTGGGAAATTCGAGGCATGATATTAGTAGTCCAATTAGCAATCTGATTAGCTCTATGTCAGCACCACCTCAACATTTTCTTGCACATCACTACTAGGGAATATTCTTGGAATATTTTAAAAAGTTAATTTCAATTTGACCTCATTAATTTTTCTAATTGACCCTTGAAGTTTTGAGAAGTTATTGTGAACTCTAAAATTCTTGGAAATTTTCTGTGAAGCCTTTTTAGGGTTTTTTGACATTCCAGATTCATCCGTGGGATCAAAATTTAAAGATTTTACTTCTAGACTAAGTTAATGGAAAAAACAAGTGGCATGATCAAGTTAAGCTCATAAAATTACCCATTTGAAAGCCTAGAATTGAAAACATCCTTTATTAGAGGGATTTGTGTGTTTTTGGTTTCCACAATCATGGTCCTCCTAAGTCTATAATGCAAATGTGTAGTAGAGTAGAATAAGATAAAAAAAAATGTCTATGTTTGTGTGTTTTCAAGTCAGTCACAGCTCAAAGCGAGAAAGAAAAACAAAATAGAGAGAAAAAAAGGAAACAAAAAAAAAATAATAATAATAAGCATAAGAAAAAAAAAATATGTGACTTCAAAAAAAATATGTGACTTCCTCCTTACCCACAGTATCACTTCATGTCCAACATAACCTAAAACAAATAAGTTAACCAATCTTGGGACAACAACTCCAGTTTGGAAATCTTAAAATAGCCAAAATACAATTTGACTATGTTTCAAACAATAAGTTAGGGATGGAAAAAAAAGTGACGGATAATGGTAGGAATGTAAATAAAGTGGAAAAGTTAAATTTATTTTATTTTTTATTAAGTAAGGAAATTGAAACTAAAATAAATAGATATTTATTAACAAAATTTAATTTTTACTTAGTTAAGTGTACAAAATTACAAAACTTATAAATTTTACTTTTTTTTTTTTATCCATAAATTCATGTTCTAAACATAACTTAAAACTTTAAAACTAGTCAAATTTAGGGTAAGGCTACTGCAAAAAACGCACAAAGGGAGCTACGTAAATATGGAAACTAAGAATATTAAAATTTTAAATTTTAAATATATTGTTAGTTGATTTGGATACGTATCATATGGAAAACAATTTTTAGCATAAAATTTAAAGTTATTTTTCTATATTTTTCAAAAAGTTTAAAATTTTTCTCAAATTAAAAACTTCTCAAGCAAATAATTAGTTCAAGTTTTTTAATTCTCCAAAAATTATTTATTTTTCTACGTTTGCGTCTGAAACAATTTAAAGTAGCCACCTTATTGCGACTAGTCATTTAAGCCATGGGAACTTAATTAAGATTAATTGGGAAATAGATACACATGTAAAGGATTTATTTTGTAATTTGGCGTAGAATTTTGAGTTTTATAACTATTCAAATTACATATTTACATTTTACGACACTAAGAACTAGATTAGTAATTTTCTACTTGTTTGCTTGTCAAATTTAAAGTTGATTAAAAATTAAAGGATATCTTTAGTGCTTTGTAGTATGTATTAGTACAATTAAACGAACGATTGTTGGCAATTCTTGTTTCTGATTTTTTTTTTTTTTTTTTTTGCATAATTTATTGGTATGAACAAAAAATTTCAATGTTTTAACTCTCACAGAGATCTATATAACAATATAGCTTATGATTTGATATTTTTATATTTTTAACCATTGGATTTATTCAATGGTGAAGATTATTTTTTTTCTTTCTACTTTGGTTATCTTTTTGGTAACTTCACAAAAAACATAATCTCTCATTCTTTTCATGTTTTTTGAATACTTTTTATAAATAAAATTTTTTAAATTAATATTTAAAAAAATGTGATAATATTTACAATAAATAATAAAATTTTACACATTTATTAAATAATGTACGGATACTTATTAAATAAAGTCAACTAAATTTTTTATTTTAAAAAAATGATATTCAAACTTTATTTTTCTTTAAAAAATTTATAAAAAATAAACATTTAAATTAAAATTTCAATTTTAATGTGCTTAATACTTAAATTTTAAATGCATATACTTTTACACTTTTTATATCATTTATACAATAACGAAGTTCAAAATTTTAAATTTAGGATATTTTTAACTGTTAGATTTCCTAAAGGGTCAAGGTTATTTTTATTTTTCTTTCCACTTTAATTGTATTTTTTGTCATTTCATATGGAAATATACAATCTTACCTTTTTCATATCTTTTTTAAATACTTTTTATATAAATAAATTAATATTTTTAAAAGTGTGATAAAATTTTACATATTTATTAAATACTTGTATGGATACCTTAATCTCTTTTAATTAGTTATTTTTATTTTTATAATTTTCTATGTAGGTTTACTTTATAAATTCAAATTTGAGCTATTTACACACCAAATTATATTTCTGTGCCTTTGAGAATGGGCAATTACTAGTATAATCACAATTGAAGAAATTATGAGTACTAAAATAATGTAATAAAATAATTGTAAATTTAAAGCCTCTTAGATGCTAGCTTTAATAATTAGTACTGCTGAAATGAATATGGCAACTTAGAGAGCATTTGGAGTGTTAAATTTCTTTATAAAAAGAAAAAAAATAGAAACTAAAAATAGAAACTAAAAATTGACAATGCACAGTGCATTTAGTTATTTGGAGTATGATCAATTTGGTGTTTGTTGGTCTCCAACAGTGCTTAAAACGATGTCATTTACAGCCCTTCCTCCATATGCATGGAAGTGAGGTGACTTCCCTCTGCTTTCTCTATAATAGAAAAGATTTCCTATGTTCCCTATATTATCAATCAAATCCTCTCAAACTAGCTCCAACGATGAAGAAGAACATCTCCTAACCATGTTATTAGCTACGACGTTTGAAGAAAGAAGGCGATTCGAAATGCAACGGCTTGAGATACAACCTAAGGTAACAGTCCATCAGTGACAAAATCCATTCCAAGTTCCCTCATCATTGGTACCTCCTTTTGTTTCAACATTATATGATTAATGACTATGAATGTCATTTTTACTGGGATGTACATGAAGTTCAGGGTAAGATCGGTGATCTTCTTCTCTCCCATTTTCTTTGCTTTTGATTTCTGTTATAGATCTGGGTTTAAACCTTGATCTGTTCTAATGGGCCTGACTAATTCATTCCAATAGATGATAGTTTACATTGCTATAAACATTACCTAGATTCCATTAGAACAGGCTTTGTGGAGACCATTCCACCGAATCAGAAATTAATTGTCTCAAACATCTTATGCACTCTTTTCACTTTCTTCGAAGCTCACATACAACCAATTGTTATGTAAATTTTATATTTGTGATTGTCTGCATATGTCTTGGATTCGGTATATATTAGTTGCTTAATGGGCTTCTTGGGCTTGCAATTTCCACTGTATGACCAACAACTAAATCTTGGGACATAAAATGCCTCTAGCTTTTGAAGGCGAGGGCAAAACTGTATAGTTGCAAAATAGGATTACTAACATGTTAGCGTCCTATTGGTCCTAATGGCTCAATTAATGAATGAGGGTTACAGTTAGGGAAATAAAATGTCCACGCAAGGCTACAATCAGTTTCTTAAAAATTTTAACAGTAGAATACATTATTCTCTATCTTTAACTTAAATAAAGAGTAAAGTGGATCTTTTGAAAAAAGAATGGCAGGCATGGATGGAGTTAAAAAAATTTCAAATCTCATGCAACCGAAATAGGTTAGAACTACGAGAGGAATACTTCAAATGCTCCTGATGAGTGGTGGGCTCATATGCAATAGGTGTGTTTCTGTGACATTGTCTCATTTGCACTTATAATTACTCAACATTGTTTCTGTGATGTTTATAAAAACTTCATTAGTGCTTTAGACAGGATCTATGTTACTTGTTCACTTTCATTTGAGAGACAAATTTCATTCTATTATAGAAAATGTGATTTCATGCAAAACATAATGGTTGTATGTGATTTTCACTAGCGTTTCACATTCATATCATGTGGATGGAAAGAAAGTAGACACGAGAGCTGTGTATGTAAGATAGTTGTCTTAATCCCCAGTAAAAATTTCCCACACCCAATCGAAGGGACATTCAGTGATTTCACTTCTTCCCATATCAATATTGATACTTATATATATGACTAACATTAAATTTTGTTTCATGGTTTTCATAGATAAATACAAACTCATTGAAGCTAGTTATCGAAATAGGAAAGACTTTGTCTGTCACACCCCGAGTCCGGGGACCCAGGGAGTGAGTGTAAGACAAGCATAATATGAAACACGCGTTCTCGGATCAGAGCTAGCGCATCAGTCACATAGTGGACCCACAAAATAAAACTGCTATATAACGGCCTAAAAACTGGAC
>JAVXUM010000023.1:13253088-13269414 GCA_035590655.1 Pouteria glomerata
ATATATATATAATGGGAGGAAAGTGTGGTGAGGAATAGTTTGGCCAGCAACTTGAGGATATATATATATATGTATCTTGCTAGTTGAAAGAGAAACAAGTGGAAAATTGTGATTGGTTCTTGGGAAACCATTTGGTTGGTCAAACTAAATTGGTTAGGAGAGTTTAAGGATGTTTAGTTGAAAAGGAACTAAATAGCCAACTAAAAAAAAGGAAGACAAGTCTTCAAAGAAGTCTCCAAATGTATGTATAAGACGTTACCCGAGAGGTCTTAAGGCATTTGGTTTTTCATACTTACTCCATTCATAGACTCACCATAACAAGACTTCAAGGTTCGGCCAAGAGAGAAAGAAAAAAGAAAGGAGAGGAAGAAAAGGAAGAAGAAGAGAAGAAGGAAAGCCTCTTAAACCTTTGGTAAGCCCTCTATACTCTAGTTCTATTTAGAAGAAGGCTAGTCTACCTTTTAAGTCTTGAATTTGAACTAAAGGATGAACTTGGTTTTCTTGAAGAGTGTTGGTGATCTTAAGAGAGGGAGAAGGAGGTTGAGAAAGGAGCTTCATAACCTCACTTTGGAGTTCAAAGAGTTGATTTCCATTTCCCTTGAACCCTTCAAGTTTTGGCCAAGAAGGAAAGGTAGGGAGACCTATCACTTCCTTAATATGTATTTGATTGTAGATAATTCTCCTTGAACAAATTCTTATGTTGTGATGCATTGAGGACTTAGAAATGAATTTTTAGGTAACCTAGGATGACTTGAGAGATGTTTATAACCTAGGTTCAGGTGATGATTATTTAATGACCTAGAATTAATGGAAGTGGAAGTGGAAGTGGAATTGGCACCCTAGAGGTAGTGAAATTGGTGGTGATGACTTGAGAATGCACTCACTTATTCAACTTAGCCTCAAAATTTAAATCTGAAAATTTTGGTGACAAAGGGTATATTGAACCTTTATTTAATACTAGAAACTATGTTTAAGTGTGCATGGAAAGTGTCTTGATCACTCTTGCAATATTTTTACATTATTGTGGATTAAGGTAAACCATTGAAGACAAAAACATAGAGAAAATACTGCAAGTGTCCTTTTTGCAAAAACTAAAATTTTTCTTGTTTAATGTGATGTATTTGAGTTAAAATTGATTTGGTTCAAATGGCATTGCATTTGGAATCCATTTGATAGTTTTAAGTTAATGTTATACCTTGATGCATAGTCTACGATGATGGTTATATGATGTGATGAATGATGAACTGAAGTGTTCTACAAAGATAAAATTTGTTGATTTTGAACGGGAATAGTGGGGTACGAAAAATAGTAGGGGCTGAGATACCCTCGGGTCGAAAGTCCCGAAACCTACGCAGGATTGGTTGGGGTTCATACCAGTAGGTTAGTAGCCTACGAAATGAATTGTATATTTAGCGTAGCGTTGCCCTGGACCTCGATCCTAAAGCACGATTCTGTGATTCATTTTGGCGTAGCGTCACCCTGGGTTGAGACCCTAAAGCACGATTTGGCGTAGCGTCGCTCTGGGCTGCGGCCCTAAAGCACGATTTGGCGTAGCGTCGCCCTGGGCTGCGGCCCTAAAGCACAATTTGGCATAGCGTCGCCCTGGGCTGCAACCCTAAAGCACGATGGATTGTATCCACCCCGGTGTTTGTGTGTGAAAAGATGGAAATGGTATAAAGTGAAAACCGTAAACTCTTGCATGCTATTTAGATGTCAAAAATTGCTATCTTGTTCATGGCTTATATCAATTGTTTACACCATAGCTAACATGTTCGTTACTTTACTTAAACATATTATCTTTTGGTGATTAAGAACTTCATGCATATATCATATACATATTATTGTGAAGTGTCGTGAGCACACGTATTTAGTGCTCACGCTCCTACAGATACCATTGCAGGATCCACATAGGGGAGACCAGATGAGCCTTGAGTCCAGCTAGATAATTTTGCAAGAAGTGCTGCAAAGTTGAGCTAAAGATGTATTGTGATAAATGTATAGTTGAAAATGAAAAGTTATGTAAAATTTTATGTATGTTCATTATGAATTGGAAATGGCCTTAAGGCTGGTGATGTATATTTATTGGGATATTGGGAAATGTATATTTATTTTAACTTGTGAAAATGTAATGGCCTTATGGCCTGTTTATGGAACTTATGATTTTAGTTTCCTCCTAGCTTCAAAATTATCAGTTTATACTAGTTAGAGTAATGAGAATGTATGTTTTGGTGGATGTTAGATTGGTGGATGAATATTATATACAAGTTTACTTGTGACAGGTCTAGGTTTTAAACCATTTAGTCTTTTACACAGTAGGGGAGGTTTTGTGGGTCTGTTGCTTGACCGCAGCGTTGCTCCGATGTTGTTAACTCGAGTTCTCATGTTATGTGTGTTTCACTCACTCCCCGGGTCCCTGGGCTCGGGGCGTGACAGGA
Organism: Pouteria glomerata; assembly: GCA_035590655.1. Taxonomy (NCBI): domain Eukaryota; kingdom Viridiplantae; phylum Streptophyta; class Magnoliopsida; order Ericales; family Sapotaceae; genus Pouteria; species Pouteria glomerata. The sequence continues at coordinate 13,255,524 of JAVXUM010000023.1, forward strand.
TGGTATCAGAGCTTAGGTCAGAATACCTAGGGACACGGGACGTTTTGCATATCATGTTACGGGCTTATGTGCCATATATGTTACATGCTTATGTGTTTATGTGTTTATGTGCTTTTATTTGCCTAGTGTTATGTAGCTTCGCGTACTTTTATTGGTGGCACTTATCTTGGTTTCTTATGTTGTGATGTGTAGAATGCCACCGAGACAAGGAATAGGCATGCGAGGCCGCGGTCGGGGCCGAGGCCGAGGAGAAGCTCCCGTCCAGGAGCTGGTGCTCAGTGCTTCCATCTGGAAAGAGCAGGAGGCACAATATAATGCAGTGGTCGAGGTTTCGCAGATGGCTGGGGTCGGAGAAATGCCCCCTGAGGTGCCTGTAGCGCCCCAGCCAGCAATTGCTGCCTTTTTCTAACAGATGGCTGCAGCCATGACAGCCTTGGCTGGTGGAGGAAGGGCAGGATCACTGCCACAAGGACAGACAAGTGCCACGGCTCTAGAGAAGTTTCGGAGGATGAAGCCTCCCATATATGACGGCGTGGTGGACACGGAGGTGGCGGAACAATTCATAGATCGCTGCGAGAAGATTTTAGCAGCAATGGAGATTGTCGAACTCGCTACCCGCATCGCCTTGACCACGTTCCAGTTGGAAGGTAGAGCCTCTGCTTGATGGGATTATGTGAAGGAGATATGAGGAGTTGAGAGCCTCACGTGGGAGCAATTCAAAGAACGGTTCCGAGATTACTTTTTCCCACAGGCCCCACGAGATGCCAAGAGGAGGGAGTTTGCCAATTTAATTCAGGGCAATATGTCGGTGTTGGACTACGAAAGTAAAATTTACCGCCCTGTCCAAGTATGCACCTTAGTTGATCCCCACGGCCCGTCTAAAGTGCAGAAATTTTGAAAGGGGATTGAAGCCTGCGTTGAGAAACAGGATGGTGCCCCTCAGTTTGAATGATTATGATATGCTAGTGGATCGGGCTGTGACAGTAGAGGCGGATTTGAATGAGACCAAAACAATGATAGAGGGCTGGCGTGGCTGAAGTATGGGGAGCCAGCAGGAAGGGGAGAGTAGAAAGAAGTTCAAGGGAAGTGCATCCACCTCCCAGGGACAGCCATCGCAGTCAGGCAGTATGGCCCCCAGACAGACGAGGAGGGTAGATGGATCAGCCCCCGGACAACCCCTTTGCTATCACTGTCATCGGCCGGGGCATATGAGGACTGAGTGCCCCTTGTTGAGGCAGCAGGGATCGGCCAGCTGACTTAACAGCGGGCCGATGGTGGATAACTGGGTATGTTATCGGTGCGAGCAGGCGGGCCATATTCAGAGGTATTGCACTCAGCCTGTGGTTGAGACAGGAGGGAGGATAAAACCCCAGAATCAGAGTTACTAGGGCAGTCGTTCCTCTGCGTCTGTGCAGCAGCCATTCCAACCGAGAGGTCCCCCACCTGGAGCAGCACAGAGTGGGATGACTCAACCTCAAATGGGAGCTTCTCAGGGTCAACGAGGAGGTAGACCTCAGGGTTCACAGACACAGGGAAGGGTTTTTGCTGTGGCACAGCAGGAAGCGCCAGCAGAGCCCATGGTGACTTGAGGTATTTTCTGGGTCTACTCTTCCTATGCTACTGTTCTGTTAGATACGAGTGCGTCCTATTCATTCATTCTGCTCAGTTTATATCTGTATTGGGGTTAGAGGTCACATCTATGGATCTGTTGTTACATGTTGAGACACCAGTAGAGGGATTCTCTTCTTTAGCTACAATGTGCAAATGGTGTGAACTACGAGTGGAGGATGTGTTTAATGGGAAATAATTGGTGTCTAGTTGTGATTTGATCGTGTTAGAGATGGGAGGTTTTGATGTGATTCTTGGGATGGACTAGCTGGTATCTTATCAAGCCAAGATTGATTGTTATGACCGTAAAGTGACTTTATCGACCCCTGAAGGAACCCTAATTCGCTTCTTTGCAGATAGATGTGAAACGTCTAATAAGGCCTTGTGGGGTGGCCAGAAGAAAGCAAACTTACGTACCTTGTTCGCCTGTTTAGTGGTGGAAGAAGTGGATGAAGAACAAAGAGTGGAGTTACCACGAGTAGTAAAAGAGTTTTCCGAAGTGTTCCCAGATGACCTATCAGGATTACCACCGGAGCGGGAGGTGAAATTCTACATTGATTTGGTTCCAGGCACGGAACCTATTTCTATCCCTCCTTATTGGTTGGCACCGGTTGAGTTAGAGGAGTTGAGAACTTAGTTGGAAGACTTGTTGGCGAAAGGCTTCATTAGGCCGAGTACCTCGCCTTGGGGTGCTCCGGTATTATTTGCTGCCAAGAAAGACGGGACGCTTCGGATGTGCATAGACTACCGAAAGCTTAACCGGGTTATAATTAAGAACAAATACCCACTACCGAGGATTGGTGACCTATTTGACCAGCTGAAAGGGTCTGTAGTGTTTTCCAAGATTGATCTTCGATCCGGGTATCACCAGTTGTGCATTCGGGAAAAAGATATTCCCAAGACAGCATTCTGGACTCGGTATGGTCATTACAAGTTCCTGATGATGCCGTTTGGGTTGACAAACGCTCCGGCAGTCTTTATGGACTTAATGAACAGAGTCTTCTGGGAGTTCCTAGACAAGTTCGTCGTGGTGTTTATAGATGATGTACTAGTATACTCCAAGTCTGAGGAGGAACATGAACAGCACCTATGACTAGTACTCCAGTGGCTGAAGGACCACTACCTGTATGCCAAGCTAAGTAAATGCGACTTCTGGTTGAAAGAAGTCAAGTTTTTGGGGCATGTAGTATCATGAGAGGGAGTAGCAGTAGATCCCTCCAAGATTGCAGCTGTCATGGAGTGGTCTCAACCCAGGACTGTATTTGAGATACAAAGCCTCCTCGAGTTGGCTGGGTACTACCGAAGATTTGTGTTAGACTTCTCACAGCTGACAGCTCCACTGACTAAATTGACAAGGAAAGGGATAAAGTTTGAATGGAGTGACTCCTGTGAGTGGACTTTCCAAGAGATAAAGAGAAGGCTGACCACCGCCCCAGTACTTATTATTTCGAAGAGAGAGACAGGATACTCAGTCTACTGTGATGCTTCACAGGAATGACTGGGCTGTGTCCTGATCCAGAATGGAAGGGTGGTAGCTTATGGCTCAAGGCAGTTGAAGACTCATGAAAAAAATTACCTTATACACGATTTGGAGCTTGCAGCTGTGATTTTTGCCCTAAAGACCTGGCGGCACTACTTATATGGTGAACAGTTCGAAGTCTTTTCTGACCACAAAAGTTTGAAGTACATTTTTACACAGAAAGACTTGAACTTGAGACAGCACTGGTGGATGGGAGTACATAAAAGACTATGATTTTGAATTGCACTACCATCCCAGTAAAGCCAATGTAGTGGCAGATGCACTAAGTTGCAAAATCAGAAGTGCCGTAACTAGTCTGGCGGTGAAGGAATGGGAAATGATGGGAGTCGTGAATGAGTTTGCCTTGACACTTGAAGAAGAGACAGAAAAATGAGTGCTATCTTCTTCTATTGCCTATCCAGCCCTGATTCAAAAAGTGATTGAAGCTCAAGAAGAAGATAAAGAAGTTAAATAGTTAAGGGAAAAGATAGAAGGGTTGGGATCAGACTGGGCAATAGAGAATGGAGTACTGAAATATCAAGGTAGAATCTTTGTGCCCTCCGCTATTAGAAGTGAAGTTATAAAAGAGTTTCATCACTCAAAACTAGTAGTGCACCCTGGAGGTACAAAGATGTATCACGACTTAAAAAGGTAATTTTACTAGGCTGGGATGAAGAGGGAAGTAGTGGAGTTCATAGAAAGGTGCTTAATGTGTTAGCAGGTAAAAGCAGAGCATCAAAGGCCAGCAGGGCTGCTACAACCTTTTCCTGTAGCGGAATGGAAGTGGGAACACGTAACTATGGACTTCGTGTCTGGGTTGCCAAGAACGAGAAGGAGATATGATGCCATATGGGTAAACGTGGATAGATTGACAAAGTCAGCTCACTTCTTAGCTATGAAGATGACAGACTCCCTGGATTCCCTGGCCCGGTTGTACATTAAAGAAATTGTAAAAGTGCATGGCACGCCAGTCTCTATTGTCTCTGATCGGGATCCCCGTTTTGTTTCCCGCTTCTGGCAGAGTTTTCAAGTAGCTACGGGGACAGATTTATGCTTTAGTACTGCCTTTCATCCCAAAACTGATGGCCAGACGGAAAGAACCATTCAGGTGCTGGAAGACATACTCCGAGCTTGTGTCTTAGACTTTAAAGGGAGTTGGGAATATCATTTGCCACTGGTGGAGTTTGCTTACAATAACAGTTACCAAGCTAGTATTGGCATGGCTCCATTTGGAGCCTTGTATGGTAGGCCGTGTAGATCCCCAGTGTACTAGACACAAGTCGGAGAGGCAACTATTATGGGACCAGAATTGGTTCGGGAAACAAATGATAAAGTCAAACTTATCAGACAACGGTTGGAGACAGCCCGGAGCTGATAAAATAGTTATGCGGACCAGCATAGACGACCCTTAGAATTTCAAGTGGGAGACCATGTGTTTTTGAAAGTATCACCCTGCAAAGGGCATTTCCGCTTTGGTAAGCGAGGAAAGTTATCTCTCCGCTACATTGGTCCATTTGAGATATTGGCTCGGGTAGGAGAAGTAGCCTACAGATTGGTACTGCCACCACAACTATCAGGGGGACACGAGGTATTTCACGTTTCTATGTTGCGGAAGTACATTCTGGACCCGTCACATGTGCTGAATTGGGTGGAGCTGGAGGTAGACTCTGATGCCAAGTATGAAGTGAGGCCAGTTCAAATTCTGGACACTTGGGACCATGTGCTTAGGGGTAAGATCATTCCGTTGATTCGAGTGTTATAGAAGCATCACGACATTGAAGAGTCCACATGGGAGGGTGAAGCCGAAATGCGAGAACGATACCCCGAGTTGTTTTCTTAACTTATGTAACTTTTGGATGTAATTGTATATTGATATTCGTATAATAAAATTTTGGGGATGAAATTTTTGTAAGGAGGAAAGACTGTGATACCCCGAGTTCTTGAGATGAATGAAAATGGCATTTAAATTGAACCGGGATGAGTTTGTATGTGTAATGGGCGTTTTGAGCTCAAAGGTTGGTTGGCCAAGTGTTTGAGGTGAGGTTTGGAGGTACCAGGAGAAATCGGCCTTGGCGGGCGCCCGAGCTTGCGTGCACCCAAGGGGTTCCACAGCAGGCGCCCGAGCCAGTCCAGTGTGCTCTCCCTCAGCTTTGTCCAGCCATTTTGAGTTGTGAAGTTTGATTTTTTTACCAAGTCAACACCAAATCACTTTGACCAAGCCTTGGTCATGAAAGGGAGGATGAAGTCTCGGCCAAGAGGAATTAGGAGACCAAAACAAATGTTTTCTTTCTCTTTTGGCTCTTATGAGAGTTGGAAATTGGCATTGAATGTGGTGGGACCAGGAGCATTCAATTAGGAAGACTTTGTGTTTTGGTATATATATTTATAATGGAGGAAAGTGTGGTGAGGAATGGCTTGGCCGACCACTTGAGGATATATATATATGTATCTTGCTAGTTGAAAGAAGAACAAGTGGGAAATTGTGATTGGTTCTTGGGAAACCATTTGGTCGGTCAAACTAAATTGGTTAGGAGAGTTTAAAGATGTTTAGTTGAAAAGGAACTAAATAGCCAACTAAGAAAAAGGAAGACAAGTCTTCCAAGGAAATGTCCAAATGTATGTATAAGAGGTTACCCGAGAGGTCTTAAGGCATTTGGCTTTTCATACTTACTCCATTCATAGACTCACCACAACAAGACTTGAAGGTTCGGCCAAGAGAAAAAGAAAGAAGAAAGAAGAAGAAAGGAGAGGAAGAAAGGGAAGAAGAAGAGAAGAGGGAAAACCTCTTAAACCTTTGGTAAGCCTTCCATACTCTAGTTCCATTTAGAAGAAGGCTAGTCTACCTTTTAAGTCTTGAATTTGAAATAAAGGAAGAGTGTTGATGATCTTAAGAGATGGAGAAGGAGGTTGAGAAATGAGCTTCATAACCTCACTTTGGAGTTCAAAGAGTTGATTTCCATTTCTCTTGAAACCTTTCAAGTTTCGGCCAAGAAAGAAAGGTAGGGAGACCTATCACTTCCTTAATATGTATTTGATTGTAGATGATTCTCCTTGAACAAATTCTTATGTTGTGATGCATTGAGGACTTAGAAATGAAATTGTGAGTAACCTAGGATGACTTGAGAGATGTTTATAACCCAAGTTCATGTGATGGTTATTTAATAACCTAGAATTGGTGGAAGTGGAATTGGCAACCTAGAGATGGTGAAATTAGTGGTGATGACTTAAGAATGCACTCACTCACTCAATTTAGCCTCAAAATTTAAATCTGAAAATTTTGGTAACAAAGAGTATATTGAACCTTATTTAATATTAAAAACTTCGTTTAAGTGTGCATGGAAAGTGTCTTGATCACTCTTGCAACATTTTTACATGATTGTGGATTAAGGTAAACCATTGAAGGCAAAAATATAGAGAAAAATTTTTCAAGTTTCCTTTTTGCAAAAATTGAAATTTTTCTTGTTTAATGTGATGTATTTGAGTTGAAATTGATTTGGTTCAAATGGCATTGCATTTGGAATCTATTTGATAGTTTTAAGTTAATGTCGTACCTTGATGCATAGTCTACGATGATGGTTACATGAAGTGATGAATGATGAACTCAAGTATTCTAAAAACATAAAATTGGTTGATGTTGAATGGGGATAGTGGGGTACGAAAAATAGTAGGGGCTGAGATACCCTCTGGTCGAAAGTTCCGGAACTTACGCGGGGTTGGTTGGGTTTCATACTAGTAGGTTAGTAGCTTACGAAATGACTTGTATATTTAGCGTAGCGTCGCCCTGGACCTCGATCCTAAAGCACGATTCTGTGATTCATTTTGGCGTAGCATCGCCCTGGGCTGAGACCCTAAAGCACGATTTGGCGTAACGTCGCCCTGGGTTGCGACCCTAAAGCACGATTTGGCATAGCGTCGCCTTGGGTTACGACCCTAAAGCACGATGGATTGTACCCACCCCGGTGTTTGTGTGTGAAAAGTTAGAAATGGTATAAAGTGAAAACCTTAAATTCTTGCATGCTACTGAGATTTTAGAAATTGCTACATTGTTCATAGATTATATCAATTGCTTACATTATGTTTAATATGTTTGTTACTTGTGATTATGAACTTCATGCATACATTATATACATATTATTGTGAAGTGTCGTGAGCACACACATTTAGTGCTCACGTCCCTACAGATATCATTGCAGGACCCACCCAGGGGAGACCAGATGAGCATTGAGTCCAGCTAGATGAACTTCAAGGAGTGCCGCAAAAGTGTAGTCATTTCTATATTTTAATAAATGTATAGTTAAAAATGGAAAATTATATAAAGTTTTATGTATGTTAGGCATAAATTGGAGATGGCCTGAAGGCCAGTGATGTATGTTGATTTTGGATTTGGAGGATGTATATTTATGTTATCTTTTGGAAACGTAATGGCCTTAAGCCCTGATTATGGAACTTATGCCTTTAGCTTCACTTTAAGTTCATGGGTTTTAACTTCATACTAGCTAGATTGGTGAGAATGTGTGGTTTGGTGGATTTGGGATTGAGAGAATGAATATTATACACAGGTTTATTTATAACAGGTCCAGATATTTAAACTATTTAGTCCTTTATATAGTAGGGGATGTTTTGTGGGTCCGTTGCATGACCGCAGCATTGCTCTGATGTTGTTAACCCGAGTTCTCATGTTATGTGTGTCATTCACTCACCCCCAAGTCCATGGGCTCGGGGCGTGACTGGACGGTATCAGAGCTTAGGTTAGAATACCTAGGGACATGAGATGTTTTGCATATCATTTTGCATGCTTATATGCCATATATGTTACATACTTACGTGTTTACGTGCTCTTCTTAAATCTATTGGTATGAAGCTTCACGTATATTTATTGGTGGCACTCATCTTGGTTTCTTATGTTGTGATGTGTGGAATGCCACCGAGATAATAAGTAGGCATGCGAGGCCGCGGTCGGGGCCAAGGTAGAGGAGAAGCTCCCGTCCAAGAACCAGTACTTAGTGCTTCCATCCGGTAAAAGTAGGAGGTACAATACAGTGCAGCAGCCGAAGTGCCACAGATGGCCGGGGCCGGAGAAATGCCCCCTGAGGTGCCTGTAGTGCCCCAGCTAGCAATCGCTGATGCCGGGGCCTTTTTTTAGTAGATGGCTGCAGCCATGGCAGCCTTGGCTAGTGGAGCAAGGGTGAGACCACCGCCACAAGGACAGATAAGTGCCACAGCCCTAGAGAAGTTTCGAAGGCTGAAGCCTCCCACATATGACGGCGTGACGGACATAGAGGTGGCGGAATAATTCATAGATCGCTGCGAGAAGATTTTAGCAGTAATGGAGATTGTTAAACCTGCTACCCGCATCGCTTTGACCACGTTCCAATTGGAAGGCAGAGCCTCTACTTGGTGGGATTATGTGAAGGAGACAAGAGGCGTTGAGGGCCTCACGTAGGAGCAGTTTAAAGAAAGATTCTGAGATCACTTTTTTCCACAAGCCCTACGAGATGCCAAGAGGAGAGAGTTTGCCAATTTAATTCAGGGTAATATGTCGGTGTTGGACTATAAAAGGAAATTTACCGCCCTGTCCAAGTATGCACCTGCGTTGATTCCCACGGCCTGTCTAAAGTGCAGACATTTTGAAAGGGGATTGAAGCCTGCGTTGAGAAACAGGATGGTGCCCCTCGGCTTGAATGATTACGATATGCTGGTGGATCGGGCTATGATAGTGGAGGCAGATTTGAACGAGACCAAAATAATAATAGAAGGCCGGCGTGGCCGAAGTATGGGGAACCAGCAGGAAGGGGAGAGTAGAAAGAAGTTTAAGGAAAGTGCATCCACCTCCCAGGGACAGCCACTGCAGTCAGGCAGTATGGCCCCCAGACAGACGAGGAGGAGAGAAGGATCAGCCCCCGGACAGCCCCTTTGTTATCACTATCATCAGCTGGGGCATATGAACCTGAGTGCCCCTCGTTGAGGCAGCAGGGATCGACTGGCAGATCTAGTAATGGGCCGATGGTGGATAACCGGGTATGTTACCGGTGCAGGCAGGCGAGCCACATTCAGAGGTATTGCCTGCAGCTGTGGTTGAGATAGGAGAAAGAATGGAGCCCCGAGGTCAGAGTTACCAGGGCAGTCGTTCCTCTGCGTTTGTGCAGCAACCATTCTAACTGAGAGGTCCCCCACCTGGAGCAGCACAGAGTGGGACACCGCAACCTCAGAGGGGAGCTTCTCAGGCTCAATGAGAAGGTAGACCTCAAGGTTCACAGACACAGGGAAGGGTTTTCGTTGCGGCACAGTAAGAAGCGCCAGCAGAGCCCATGGTTACCAGAGGTATTTTCTGGGTTTACTCTTCCTATGCTACTGTTCTATTAGATACGGGTGCATCTCATTCATTCATTTCTACTCAGTTTGTATCTGCATTGGGGTTAGAGGCCACGTCTATGGATCTATTGTTACATGTTGAGACACTAGTAGCGGGATTCTCTTCCTTAGCTACAATGTGCAAAGGGTGTGAGCTACTAGTAGATGATGCGTTTGATGGGAAGGAATTGGTGTGTAGTTGCGATTTGATCGTGTTAGAGATGAAAGGTTTTGATGTGATTCTTGGGATGGATTGGCTGGTGTCTTACCAAGCCAAGATCGATTGTCATGATCTTAGAGTGACCTTATCGACCCCTGAAAGAACCCCGATCCGTTTCTTTGCAGACAGATGTAAAATGTTTGATACGGCCTTGTGGGGTGGCCAGAAGAAAACAGACCTATGCACCTTGTTTGCTTGTTTGGTAGTAGAGGAAGAGGATAAAAGTCAATGGGTAGAGTTACCACGAGTGGTAAAAGAATTTCCCGAGGTGTTCCCGAATAATCTATCGGGGTTGCCACCAGAGCGGAATGTAGAGTTCTGTATTGATTTGGTTCCAGGCACGGAACTGATTTCTATCCCTCCTTACCGGTTGGCACCAACTGAGTTGGAGGAGTTGAGAACTCAGTTGGAGGACTTGTTGGCAAAAAGCTTCATTAGGCCGAGTACCTCGCCTTGGGGTGCTCCGGCACTATTTGCTACCAAGAAAGACAGGACGCTTTAGATTTGCATAGACTATCGGAAGCTTAACCGGGTAACAATTAAGAACAAATACCCATTACCAAGGATTGATGACTTATTTGACCAGTTGAAGGGGTCTATGGTATTTTTCAAGATTGATCTTTGATCTGGGTATCACCGATGGCGTATTTTGGAAGAAGATATTCCCAAGATAGCATTCAGGACTCGATATAGCCATCACGAGTTCCTGGTGATACTGTTTGGGTTGACAAACGCTCCGGCAGTCTTCATGGACCTAATGAACAGAGTCTTCCGGGAGTTCCTAGATAAATTCGTCATGATGTTTATAAATGATGTGCTGGTATACCCTAAGTCTGAGGAGGAACAAGAACATCACATACGGCTAGTGCTCCAGCGGCTGAAGGACCACCAACTGTATGCCAAGCTAAACAAATGCGACTTCTGGTTGAAAGAAGTTAAGTTTTTGGGGGGCATGTAGTATCACGAAAGGGAGTGGCAGTAGATCCCTCCAAGATTACAGCTGTCATGGAGTGGTCTCAACCCAGGACTATATTTGAGATACGAAGCTTCCTCGGGTTGGCTGGGTACTATCGAAGATTTATGTTAGACATCTCACGGCTAGCAGCTCCGCTGACTAAATTGACGAGGAAAGGGGTAAAGTTTGAATGTAGTGACTCCTGTGAACAGGCTTTCCAAGAGATAAAGAGAAGGCTGACCACCACCCCAATATTTATCATCCTGGAGAGTGGAGCAAGATACTCAATCTACTGTGATGCTTCATGGGAAAGACTGGGCTGTGTCCTGATACAGAATAAAAGGGTGGTAGTTTATAACTCCAGGCAGTTGAAGACTCATGAAAATAATTACCCTGTACAAGATTTGGAGCTTGCAGTTGTGATTTTTGCGTTAAAGACCTGGCGGCACTACATATATGGTGAGCGGTTCGAAGTCTTTTCTGACCATAAAAGCTTGAAGTACATTTTTACACAGAAAGACTTGAATTTAAGACAGCGCAGATGGATGGAGTACATGGAAGACTATGATTTTGAATTGTACTACCATCCTGGTAAAGCCAATGTAGTGGTAGATGCGCTGAGTCGCAAAACTAGAAGTGTTGTGGCCAATCTGGCGGTGAAGGAGTGGGAGATGATGGGAGTCGTGAACGAGTTTACCTTGACACTTGAAGAAGAGACAGAAAGAGGAGTGCTATCTTCTTTTGTTGCCTATCTGATGCAGCACTAAGCAAAAAAAAAGAAGGGGGAAGAAAGGGGAAGAAGGGAAGAGGAAGGAGCAACTGTCTGGAGAAAAAAAATATTCAATCATTCAATAATCTCCTTCTGTTAACCCTAATTAGGGTTTAAATAAAAAACTTACTCATGGGCCTATAACAAAGGCCTAAAATAAAATAAACTCAACTCTAATAAAAATAAACCCAACACTAGAAAAGCCCAAAACAAATGGATCCAAAATAACCTCTAATAAAATAAACTTAATATTAATAATACCCAAACAATTGGGTCCAACTAATAAAATAATAAAAAAAAAAAATCTGCAAATTTGATGTCCGCATCACTATCCAGCCCTGATTCACAAAGTGATTGAAGTCCAAAAAGAAGATAAAGAAGTTAAAGAGTTAAGGGAAAAGATAGAAGGGTTGGGATCAGACTGGGCAATAGAAGATGACGTACTGACATATTAAGGCAGAATTTTTGCCCTCCGCTGTTCAGAGTGAAGTTATGAAAGAGTTTCATCACTCAAAACTAGCAGTGCACCCTGGAGGTACAAAGATGTATCACGACTTGAAGAGGCAATTTTACTGGGCTGGGATGAAGAGGGAAGTAGCGGAGTTCATAGAAAGGTGCTTAACGTGTTAGCAGGTAAAGGCAGAGCATCAAAGACTAGCAGGGCTACTGCAACTTTTGCCGGTAGCGGAATGGAAGTGGGAGCACATAACTATGGACTTCGTGTCTGGGTTGCCAAGAACGAGAATGAGCTGTGATGCCATATGGGTGATCGTGGATAGATTGACAAAGTCAGCTTACTTCTTAGCTATGAAGATGACAGACTCCCTGGATTCCCTGGCCTGGTTGTATATTAGAGAAATTGTAAAGTTGCATGGCACGCCAATCTCTATTGTCTCTGACCGGGATCTCCGTTTTGTTTCCCACTTCTGGCAAAGTTTTCAAGCAATTATGGGGACGGATTTATGCTTTAGTACTGCCTTTCATCCCCAAACTGATGGCCAGACGGAAAGAACCATTCAGGTGCTGGAAGACATGCTCTGAGCTTGTGTTTTAGACTTTAAAGGAAGTTGGGAAGATCATTTGCCATTGGTGGAGTTTGCTTACAATAATAGTTACCAAGCCCGTATTGGCATGGCTCCATTTGAAGCCTTGTATGGTAGGTCGTGTAGATCCCTAGTGTGCTGGACACAAGTCGGAGAAGCAGCTATTATGGGACCTGAATTGGTTCGGGAAACAAATGAGAAAGTAAAACTTATCAGACAGCGGTTGGAGACAACCCGGAGCCGACAAAAGAGTTATGCAGACCAGCGTAGGTGACCCTTAGAGTTTCAAGTGGGAGACCACGTGTTTTTGAAAGTGTCACCCCGCAAAGGGCACTTCCGCTTTAGTAAGCGAGGAAAATTATCTCCCCGCTACATTGGTCTATTCGAGATACTGGCTCGGGTAGGAGAGGTAGCTTATAGACTGGCGCTGCCACCACAATTATCGGGGGTACACGAAGTGTTTCACGTTTGTATGTTACGGAAGTACATTTCGGACCCCTTATATGTGTTGAATTAGACCGAGTTGGAAGTAGACTCAAATGCCAAGTATGAAGTGAGGCCGGTCCAAATTCTAGACACTCGAGACCAAGTGCTTGGGGGTAAGATCATTCATTTGGTTTGAGTGCTATGAAAGCATCTTGGCATTGAAGAATTCACGTGGGAATGTGAAGCCGAAATGCGAGAACGATACCCCGAATTGTTTTCTTGACTTATGTAACTTTTGGATGTAATTGTATATTGATATTCGTGTAATAAAATTTCGAGGATGAAATTTTTATAAGAAGGGAAGACTGTGATACCCTGGGTTATCGAGATGAATGAAAATGACATTTAAATTGAACCAGGAGGAGTTTAAATGTGCGATGGGTGCCTTGAGCTGAAAGGTTGGTTGGCTAAGTGTCTGATAAGAAGTCTGGAGGTTTTAGGCAAAATCGGCCTCGGTGGGCGCCCGAGCCGGCGTTCGCTCGTGGGAAACTCTGTCATGCTCCCGAGGTTGGTCTGCAACTCCAGCACAAAAGTGCTCTCGGCGGGTGCCCGAGTCGGCGTGCACCCAAGGGGTTCCACGGTGGGCGCCCAAGCCCCTCCAGTGTGCTCTCCACCAGCTTTGTCCAGCCATTTAAGTTTTGGAAGTTTTATTCTTGACCAAGTCAACACTAAAGCAATTGAACCAAGCCTTGGTCAGGGGAGAGGGAAGGAAGTCTCGGCCAAGAGGATTAGAAGACCAAATTTATTGCTTTCTTCTTATTTTGGCTTTTATGAGAGTTGGAATTAACATTAAATGGTGGTGGGCCCTTGCCATTAAACTTGGAAGACTTTGCAACCTTGTATATATATATATATATAATAGAGGAAAGTGTGGTGAGGGATGGCTTGGCCAGCCACTTAAGGGTTATATAGATATATATATGTTATTAGTTGAAGGCTT
>JAVXUM010000023.1:13325532-13337588 GCA_035590655.1 Pouteria glomerata
GCGTGACCGGTGCGTTTGCTCTGATATGATGATCGGGTTTCATGATATGCATGCTTTACACTCACTCCCTGGGTCTCTGGACCCGGGGCGTGACAGGATGGTATCAGAGCCTAGGTTAGACTACCTAAGGACATGGGACTTCATTTGCATTTCATTGTGCACGAATGCGTGATGTTGATGTCATTTGCTTCTTTGTGTTTCCGTACCTGGCTTAATGGTATTGATCTTTTGTGTTCTCTTTTATGTGTGTTTAGAATGCCGCCAAGGGATGAGCCGAGAGGTAGAGGACAGGGCCGAGACCGAGGTCGAGGACGGGGCCATGGAAGAGGGAGGGGAATGGTAGATGCCCCAGCACAGAGTGCCTCCATCGCACTAGAACAGGAGGCAGAGCAGAGTGCAGTGGCTGAAATGCCACCTATGCCCCAAGTGCCACATGTAGCACTAGCAATTCCTCCACCTGCTGCAACTGATGCTGGGGCCTTTTTTTAACAATTGGCCGCTGCAATGGCCACTGTGGTGGGAGGAGCCGGGGCAGCACCCCAACCTCATGTGCAAACGGGAGCCACCAAGAGTAATTTGGAACAATTCCAGAGGAGGAAACCTCCGAGTTATGATGGGGTGGCCGACATTGAGGCAATGGAGCATTTTTTAGACGAATGTGAGAAGATCTTGGAGGCCTTAGAGATTGTAGACCCCACCACCTGCATCACATTAACTGCTTTCCAATTGGTGGGACGGGCTTTTGCTTGGTGGAAAAGTATTAAAGAAGCCCGAGGACATGCGAGGTTGTCATGGGAGCAATTTAAAGAGAGGTTCCGTGACCACTTTTTCCCCCCGTCCTTGCGAGATACCAAGCGGGAGGAGTTTGCCAACCACATCCAGGGCAACAAAACGGTGCTGGATTATGAGTGGCAATTTACAGATCTGTCCAAGCACACCCAGAGCTTATTGCTACTGACCGGCTGAAATGCCAGAAATTTGAACAAGGCTTGAGGCCGGCACTCCGCAACAAGATGGTCATGCTCCGGATTAATGAATATGAAGAGCTGGTGGATTGGGCCATGACGGTGGAACGGGCTATGTTGGAGACAAGAACTGTAGTAGAAGGCCGCCATGGTCAGGGTAGAGGCAAGCAGTCAGAGTGGCAAAGCAGCAAGAAGCAAAAGGGGGGTGCCTCCACATCTCAGAGGCAGCCAGCCCAATCAACAGGAGTGGCCCCTAGACCACCACGAAGAACTAACTCGGGCCAGCCGATCTGCTTCAATTATTGGCAACCGGGACCTATGAAGGCCGACTACCCACTGCCGCGAGTGATGGCGGAATTCACGAGCCGACCGGGAGACGGGGCTCCAGTAGACACCCAAGTGTGCTACCGGTGTGGGCAGGCTGGGCATGTTCAGCGTTATTGCTCCCAACTGCAGGGTGTTAGTGGAAGAATGGGGCCGAGAGGGCAGAGTTTCCAAAGTAGCCGCGCCTCAATACCCCAATAGCAGCAGACGCAGGAAAGAGGCCCTTCTGCTAGCACATCTCAAAGTAGAGCTTCCTAGCCGCCAAGAGGAGCTTCATCTGGACAGAGAGGTGGCAGACCACCCACAAGCGAAGTACAAGGGCGGGTTTTTGCCATGACTCAGCAGGAGGTACCAGCGGAACCCCTGATCACACGAGGTATCTTCCGAGTATACTCTTCTTATGCGGTGATGTTGTTAGACACTGGAGCTTCGCATTCACTTATCTCTACTAAGTGTGTGTCTGCATTGGGCTTGGAAGTCAGCCCTATGGAATTGTTGTTGTTAGTGGAGACCCCAACTACTGGATTTTCTTCCCTGACATCCGTAGTGAAGGGATGTGAATTGTATGTAGAGGACATGTTTGAGAAGAAAGTGGTGGTTGTTTCCACGGACTTAATTGTTTTGGAGATGCGAGAATTTGATGTAATTTTGAGCATGGATTGGCTTGAGGCTTATAAGGCCGTGATTGATTGCCTTAACCGAAAGGTGACCCTACTCACCCCCGACGGCATGTCTATCCATTTTCTGGTTGATCGGTGTACATTGTCTGAATTGCCTTCGTGGAGAAGTCGCAGAAAAGCAGACTTATGTGCATTGTTTGCCAGTATGGTGCTCGAAGACGAGGGTGAAGAGCAGAAGGCTCAATTACCGAGGGTAGTCGATAAGTTTCCTGATGTGTTCCCACAGGAGTTGCCAGGGCTGCCACCGAAGAGGGAGGTTGAGTTCAGTGTTGACTTGATCCCGGGCACGGAGCCCATTTCCGTTCCCCCATATCAGTTGGCATCGGCGGAATTGGCGGAGTTGAGAAATCAATTAGAAAAGTTAAAGGCCAAGGGCTTTGTAAGACCGAGCACCTCTCCCCGGGGTGCACTGGCTTTATTTGCGACCAAGAAAGATAGGACACTCCGAATGTGTATAGACTACCGAAGGTTAAATCGGGTCACCATTAAGAATAAGTATCCGTTACCGAGAATTGATGACTTGTTTGATCAGTTGAAGGGGTCATCTATGTTCTCAAAGATCGATCTTCGGTCGGGTTACCACTAAGTGAGGATTCGGGAGGAAGACATCCCCAAGACGGCGTTTAGGACTCGGTATGGTCACTACGAGTTCCTAGTAATGCCGTTTGGGTTGACCAATGCACCTGCTATTTTCATGGACCTCATGAACTGGGTATTCAGAGAATTTTTAGACAAGTTTGTGGTGGTGTTTATAGATGATGTGTTAATTTACTCCAAGTCTGAAGAAGAGCACGAACAGCATTTGAGGTTAGCATTGCAAAGGCTGAAGGACCACCAGTTGTATGCCAAGCTTAGTAAGTGCGACTTCTAGCTGAAAGAAGTCAATTTCTTGGGACACGTGGTGTCCAAGGAAGGGGTGGCAGTAGACCTCTCTAAGGTTAGAGCAGTGTTGGAGTGGTCTTCGCCAAGGACAGTATTTGATATATAGAGCTTCCTCGGTTTGGCGGGCTATTACCGCCAGTTCATGCTCGACTTTTCCCGGCTTGCAGCTCCATTGACTCGTCTTACAAGAAAATAGGGTAAAGTTTGAGTAGAATGAGGCATGCGAGAAAGCATTTCAGGAAAACAAGCGTAGGCTGACCACCACCCTAGTGCTCATTATCTCGGAGAGAGGAGCAGGTTACTCTGTGTATTGTGACACCTCTCGGGAGGGATTGGGGTGCATTTTGATGCAGAATGGAAGGGTGGTAGCCTATGGTTCTCGCTAGTTAAAGACGCATGAAAATAACTACCCTGTACATGATTTGGAGCTAGCAGCTGTGATCTTTGCCTTGAAGACTTGGAGGCATTATTTATACGGTGAGAGATTCGAGGTCTTTTCTGACCACAAGAGCCTTAAGTACATCGTCACTCAGAAGGACCTGAATCTGAGGCAACGTCGATGGATGGAGTACATGGAAGATTATAACTTCGATCTTCACTACCATCCCGGCAAGGCCAATGTGGTGGCGGATGCCCTGAGTAGGAAGATGAGGAGTGTAGTGGCTAGCCTAGCAGTGAAGGAGTGGGAAATGCTAGGCACACTCGGGGAATTTGCCTTGGCGCTGGAGGAGGAAAATGAAGGAGGTGTGCTGTTCACTTCAGTGACGTATCCGGCCCTGGTGAGCAAAGTAATTGAAGCCCAGCAAACTGATCTGGAGACGAAGGAGATTGGGCAAAAGTTGGAAGGGCTAATTGAATTACCTGGCCGGACACTGGAGGGAGTAGTATTAAGGTATCAAGGAAGACTTTTTGTGCCCCCAGTAATGAGAGAGGAAGTCATGAAGGAGTTTCACCAATCCCGATTGGCAGTGCATCCAGGAGGCACAAAGATGTATCATGACATGATGCGTCAATTCTACTGGGTTGGGATGATGAGAGATGTGGCAGAGTTCGTGGGACGGTGCCTGACATGTCAACAGGTAAAGGTAGAGCATCAACGGCCTGCCGGCTTACTTCAACCCTTACCTGTGTCAGAATGGAAGTGGGAGCACGTCACCATGGACTTTGTCACAGGGCTGCCAAAGACAAGGAGAGGTTGTGATGCCATTTAGGTGATCGTTGATCGGTTGACGAAATCAGCCCATTTCTTGGCAATAAAGACAACCGACTCCATGGATTCCCTAGCCCGGTTGTACGTTCGGGAAATTGTTAAACTGCATCAGACACCTGTTTCTATTGTCTCTGACCGAGATCCCAGGTTCGTTTCCTGCTTCTGGCAAAGCTTTCAAGTGGCAATGGGGACAGATTTATGCTTCAGTACAGCATTTCACCCACAGACAGATGGCCAGTCAGAGAGGACTATTCAGGTATTGGAGGATATGCTCTGAGCTTGTGTCCTGGATTTCAAAGGGAGTTGGGAAGAGCATTTGCCACTGGTGGAATTTGCTTATAACAACAATTATCAATCGAGCATCGGCATAGCACCATTTGAAGCCTTGTATAGGAGGCCTTGCCATTCCCCAGTGTGTTGGACACAAGTTGGAGAGGCGGCCATGGTTGGACCTAAACTAGTCTAGGAGACGAACGAGAAGATAAAGTTGATTAGACAGCGGTTGAAGACGGCACGAAGCCGCCAGAAGAGTTATGCGAACCGACAGAAACGGCCACTGGAATTTCAAGTGGGAGGCCATGTGTTCCTCAAAGTGTCAACTCGAAAGGGGCAATTTCGCTTTTGTAAGCGAGGGAAGTTGTCTCCCCATTTCGTCGGCCCATTTGAGATCTTGGCGAGGGTGGGTGAGGTAGCTTACCGCTTAGCCTTGCCACCACAATTGTCTGGTGTGCATGAGGTGTTTTATGTCTCTATGCTTCAGAGATACGTGCCGGACCCATCTCACGTGTTAGATTGGACTGAAGTGGAAGTTGATTCGGACGCCAACAATGAGGCGAGACCGGTCCAGATTTTGGATACTCGAGACCAAGTGCTGCGAGGCAAGACAATTCCTATGGTTCGAGTGTTGTGGAAGCACCACAACATCGAGGAGACAACTTGGGAGTGCGAGGCGGAAATGAGAGCTCAATTTCCTTCATTGTTCTCCTAGATGTCCTTGTAAAGCGTTTTTCTTTCTTGTACGGATTGTAAAATTTCGAGGACGAAATTTTGTAAGGAGGGGAGACTGTGATACCCCTGTCTTTGGTATGAATGAGAAGAATGAAGGATGTTTTCGGTAGAAAATGAGATTAGAGCTATTGTGGGAAAAGACCTTAAATTTCAAAAGTTTTCCAAGGGTTGGCATTTTGCATGGATGGTTTGGCTAGTCCATGATCATGCTTTTACTTGTGCATGAGTGTAGATAGATGCATGTGATGTTTAGTAAAGGAGAAATGGTTAAACATTGCATGGAAGCTTGAGAATAGAAAATGAAAGAGGGATGATCCGGCCAATGAGGGCTTTGGTATCAATTTTGACCTATTGACTCAATTTGGACCAATGAGAATGGAGCCCTGATTTGTGGACTTGTTGACCTCCACCTAAGCTTGTATATATATATTATAATGTGAAAATGTGGGTGAGAGGGAGAGAGATGGCCGGGCAAGCCTTGGTTTTCTTTTTTTTCTTTTGTTGTTGGTTGCTTAATGGAGTCAAAATTACATTTAAGATGGTGGGACCCCTTGGTTAAATGCTTGGGAAGACTTAGATGCATATATACAAGTTGGTGAATTTGTGTAGTGAAAATTGCTTGGCTGGCCACCTTGATTGCATATATGTATATGTATGTATATGTAGTGGTAAAATGAATAAATGACAAGAAAAAAAAATATATCAAGGAAAGAGAGAGGAAACCATCTTGAGGAGAAAGCAACCGGCCATTGAAGAGAGTTAGAGAGAATTTTGTAAAAGAAGATGAAAAGAAGAGGAATTTCAAGAAGAGAGTGATAAAGAGAAGCAAGAGAAAGGAGAAGCTAAAAAAGGACCAAGGTTTTGAAGCTAGTTTGCTCTTGAAATAATTTTGACGGATGAGGAACCATCTTAGAGTTTTGAAGAATTCTTGAAGTGTTTGAGAGATTGAAGTTTGAATTGAGGGAGGGAGCTTCTCATAATTTAACTTTGAGCTCTTCTTCTCCTCTTTGTTGAATTCTAGTTTATTATATGAAACTATCCTAGGTGGTAGAAACCAAACTAATTTTGGAACCTATGTTGGATAAGTGATTGATGATGGAGTTGAATTGTTTGGTTGGGAATGAGGGGAGGAGAAGGAAGATAGTTGTGAAAATTGTGAGTTAGGAGAACTTTGAAAGATATAAAAATGAATGTGAAGTGGTATTTGGTGCCTAAAAATGAATAAGGGTAGATAGTTGAAGCATAAACCAAAGAGTGAAACAAACCCGGAAAAGTACCCCTCTCGGTGGGTGCACGCCTAGGCTACAGGCCGTGCGCCCGGACTCATGCCAGGCCAAATGGGGCTCTCGGGGGGCTCCCACCAGAGGGGCAGGCATGCGCCCGCGGCGGGTGAGCTCGCCTGGGTTCGGCGTGGGCGCCTGCCGCCCCTGGTTGCTAAACCCCGTTTTCCCTCACCTCTTGTTTGTGAACCACCAACCTTACTCTTCAACATGTGAAACACCTAGAATGAACTTTTATGATTGTATTTCACATTTCTTGATGTTTGGGCTATGTTATGTTGTTGATATGTTGCATTTGAATTGAAATAATGAATTGAGATGAAATACTGTGTTCATGAAGACACTGGGTTGGTCTTAAGGAAAGATAAATGGGAATATGAATGTTTATGGAAGATTTGGGACAATGAAACACTAAAGGTAATGTGTTACATGTGAACCCACGTAATTTACAAACTTAATGGAAGGAGAATAAAACGAAATGATTGGTTATTTGCTGGGGATTGTGGGTACGGAAAATAGGAATGGGAAATGTTACCCTCGGGTCGAAAATCCCAGAACCTGCGCAGGGTTGGTGTTTCATACCAGTAGATTAGTTACCTACAAAATGAGGGCAGTGTATTGGTTTAGGCATACACACGGGCATAGCGTCGTCCTGGGTTGCCACCCTAAAGCACGCTGGGGGCCGCGGTGTCGCCCGGAACAAGGACGTTGGAACGGGACCTAATCCCCGATGATGTGTGATGTGAACACAAACGAACAAGATAATGGTTAACTAAGGATGAATAAGAATGCACGTTTTTTATATGAGACTTGAGCTATGAAATTGCTTATATTTTGAATCATGATTTATATGCTTCCATGCTTTGACTATTAAGTTCTCATTGTTGCATTATATCACGATTATTATATGCATTCTGGTTATACTATGGGAGGTGTATCGTGGACACACGCCGTCCATGCTCACGTCCCTACAGATTTCCCTGCAGGACCCACACAGGACGAGTAGGAGAGACCTCGAGGGAGTGTAGCTATTTTGTAAAAGTGGAGCAAGTTGTTTATGTTGTAAATGTATTTTGAGAGTTCATTAGCTTGTATATATCTTCTCTTTTACTTTTGATTTGTAATGGCCATAAGGCCTAGACTTGTACAGAATGATGGAAATTCAAATAGTGGAATGGTTATGTTGTTTCATGTGGAATGGATGTAAGGTCTTGAATACAAATGTATGGTTGAAATATAAATTGCATAGGTATTCTATTAGGTACCTCCATTTGACCAATTTTTAGGCCGTTATATAGCTGTTTTGTTTTGTGGGTCCGCTGCGTGACCGGTGTGTTAGCTCTGATAATGGAACCGTGTTTCATGTTATGAATGTTTTACACTCACTTCCTGGGTCTCCGGACCCGGGGCGTGACACCTCAAGTCAAGAAATCGAGGGCATGACAGGATTGATGATTTGGGTGATTTGACATGGAGTTTCATCGAAAACAAACCAAGGAAATTGGATGCTAGGCATTGTCATCTAGATGACATCAAGACATCCACCCTCTAGCTAGGCATTCGGATGGCATCAGGACACCGTCCGAACGGATCTTATCGATTTTTAATAAAAGCTAATTTTTAAGTTTTAAAAACCTAATTTGTGCCTAAACCCAATGGTTATTGATTTTTAAAAATTGAATAGGTCCCAAATCCTCGTTAAGTCTAATGGGAATGTATTGTTATATTAATATGTTATTTATTTGCATGATTGAGTATATTATATGCATGAGAATGGAGTTGCATCATCTGATTTGTGTTATGATTGTTGATGGTCGAGAGTGCTATATTGATATTGTCAATGTGCTAAGGCATGGGTTATTTATATGGATGGGATCATTGATTTTGAAAAAATAAAAGTATAAGATTTTGAAACTACCAAATGAATCCTACTTGATATATATGACTAGAAATTAGTTATTGGAGTTGGGACGTTAATCTTGGGATATTATTGTGCATGATATTTTCTTGAAACTGTAGCTAGACTTTGCTTGAGATAAGCAGATGCCTAACTAAATATGACTCGATTTCCTAGCGAAAAGGTTAATTGGGTGGTGTAACACAGTTTCTCACCTGTGATGTATATTGAGATAGACTATAGTAACCTGCATTTATACAGTACAATATTATATGCTTTAGACTTGATTAGTTGCTTCTCAAAGGGTCACCCATCACTTAAGCATGCTTAACCTTGGACTTCTTACCAAATCTAGTGCTCTCACGATTTTAAACGTGTTATACTTTATAGGTGCTAAATATGACATATATGCTACATCATTCTTCTACCCATGTTATGTGGGATAGAAGGCATTACTTCTCTACTTCACATCATGTTTTACTCTCTTGCAAGTAGAGTCCCTCACATGCAGGTCTCCCATGGTCCACTTTAGGCTTAGTTAGCTACTTCTCATGGAATCTCCCATCCTAGTATGATCCCTGCTCAAGCACACTTAATCTTAGAGTCTTTACTGAATCTAATGCACTCACGACTTTAAATCAAGTTGTATTTTACATATATTGAATCACATATATGCTACATCCTTCCTGTAGGACAGAAGGCATTGTTTCTTTACGCCGTCTCTTATTTTACTCTCTAGTAAATAGAGCCTCTCACAAACAGGTCTCTTATAGTCCCCAACACAAATGTTTAATGTAAGCATAAACGGTGTGATTGATGGTGCTGTGATCTTTGTTAAGTGTCATCCATCCCTAGATAAGATTAAGGGTACATGAAGATTAGAGAATGCAATAGCCATTGTATCACATGTGCATTGATATTTTATATGTTTAATTATTGTACACTCGTCTACACTTTACGCGGTCTTATCTACTAGTAGGTGGTTCTCACTATTTCCTTATTATAGGTGACTCGCTGTGCTGGGGAGTAATAACTTAATATTTATTTTATTTTATTGATGAATTATTGTACTCTTATTTGTGTGACATGTGGTGTGGATCTCAAACTTTATCATATCTTGAAATTGCATTATGATAATGTTTATTATTGGTTTTGCATATCTTGGATTGGGTCACTGGGATATGACATTGGATGTTATTATTATAATGTTGCTTATTATTATTTAATGTGGAATAAGGGATGATAGTAGATACTCTAATTGTTATTACTTATTATAACTGGACCTTGAATCAAATTTTTATTTATTTTATTTAATTCCCATACTCTTGTGCTATCCGTCCCAAGCTTCAAGGTTAGGCACATGACATTTTTAATTAAAAGCATAGAAATATGCCTAAATATTAATGCCTAAATAGTAATTATTTTTTTAAATTTTAATATATTTAAAATGGTCACATTTATCATATATAGGAAACTTAAAGATTTGAATTTGAGATTTTTCAATTATTGAATTTGTTTAATGATTAGGATTATTTTTTTCTCTCCAATTTAGTTGTCTTTTTAGTTACTTCATATAAAAATATAGTCTCTCACTATTCTTATATTTTTTTGGAACATTTTTTTATAAAAATTTTTAAATTAATATTTTTAAAAATGTGGTAACATTTGTAATAAATAATAAAATATTATACATTTATTAAACACTGTATAGATATCTATATATGTTAAAAAAATCAACTAAGATTTTCTTATTAAAAATAAAAGTTCTATTTACACTTTAATTTCTTTAACAATTTCTTAACAAATAAATATTTAAATTAAAAATTCAAATTTAATATGTATAAAACTTAAAATTTTAAATATATACATTGTTACGCTCTTTTTGTCATCAATTTAAAATTGTATATTCACAGGCAAGATTGCATATTTAATCAATTGGAACACTAAGAAACAACACCTTTAGCAACCAAAAATTTGGTCGCTAAATGTCTCGCTTTGGTCCTGACCAAATCATTTTTGGTTGCCAGTTAGTTGCCAAACCTTAGTCGTAAATAGTTTTGTCAATCATATTTAGATTTGATCGCTAAAAATGAAAATTTGTCGTTCAAATTTTGGTTCGTTAAAGGTGTTGTATATTGACAAAATCTTACACTTTCGGTGACTAATTGATCGATAAAAACTAAAATTTCAACTACTAATTAGTCGCTAAATATTTTCTATTTATATAATACTTTGATACCTTCACCATCTAGTTAATCACTAAAAGTTTATTTTTTTTATTTATATCAATTAGAGAGATTTTTTATGCATATATTACATATTTTATTATATAATTTTTCTGACAATAATATTTTTGACACATGACAAGTAATACTTAAACACAGTAAATTAAATAACCACCAAAATCACTAAAATACTCAATAGATCCAAGTGTGTAAAATTTTATATTCGATCACCATATTAAATATAACATTCAATTAATTATCCACTCCGAAAATATAACATTTTACTAATTAAACATATTTGCTAAGAAAACATTGAACATATTAAACCTGTTATTTAACAGGGCTGTATTTGAAAATTAAGGATAAATATCTCAATATATAGTTGAGAGCAGAAATAGTTTATTTGTATATTCCTTTAATTAGTTGCCACAATTCACGAACTGGTAGTTCACAATTAGATGGCCTCGTGCGTAGCCTTTTCCGGTTGGGTCTAGTTGATTGAACAAACCAACATCCAAATCTAACCCTCCATTGTTGCATTGATCCACAATTCTCACTATTACTTGAGCTCCAATATCTGTGTTTGTGACCTGCATGCATGCATCATTAATTTAATTAAAAATAAACAAATTAAAGTTAATTTTAATTAGTCATTAATTATTCTTTTTTAGAAAGAGAAAATAAGAAAATAAAAACAATGTGCTCACTACAAAAAAATGGAGTATAAGTGAGGAAAGTTTTTGTGAAAAAATTGATTTCCTCGTTTACAATAAGTTTTAGGCAAGGAAACAAATATTTTCTTGCAAATGGATCGAAGAATTTTTACAAGGGAAAATTTCCTCACTAATAGTTGTATTTTGTAAGGATTTTTGGATTTCCTCACCTATGTTTCTCACTATGGGGTATTATAAGCGAGAAAAATTAGTTTTCTCACTAGTTGTAAGGTATAGGTAAGAAAATATCCGTTTTGTCACTAGTATACAAACTTTTTCTAGCTATAAGCGAGGAAATTTAGTTTGTTCACTAATAATTAGGGTATATGTAAAAAAATATATGTTTCCTCACTAATAGTTAATTGTACAAAATATTTTTTTTTTGAATAAATTTGTTTATGCAAATGAATTACTTTATTATGATAAAATATTTTTAATTCTAAGTGTTTTTAAAAAATAGTCTTTATTATAAAAAATTTAAATTAAGTTTTAACAAAATACTTATGTTTTGTAGATTTAATTTTATGTAAAAAAATATTTTGAAAAAGTAAAATAAATTTATTTTCATTTATATTTTTAGTAATCATATAAAAATAAATTTAAAATTTATTTTATATTTTAATCAAATAGGAAATTTATATGAAATATATTTTATTAAATTATTTCAAAAAATAATATAATTAAATTTGTGGTTAATGTAATTAACTAAATTAATATGAAATTTATTTTATTAAATCATTTTAATACATAATATAGTTAAATTATTTAAATTGATATTAAATATATTTTTATTCAATTTTTTCAATTAAATTAATATAAAATATAATTAAATTAATATTAAAATTACTTCAATTTTATAAAAACTTAGAAAT
>JAVXUM010000023.1:13355468-13373572 GCA_035590655.1 Pouteria glomerata
TGTCTATTTTATCTCTGATAATCAAGTTGCCTTAGAACAAGTTTCTATTGTGATTTGGTTCCTCGGCCTTCATCTTCATCTTCGTCTTCGTCTTTTTGATTGGTGCCTCTCTATAGGTTGGGGTTGTGTTGATTAAGGGAAGAAGTCTACCTTGTTGATGTAAGTATACGATCCTTCATCATAAAGGATGCTATAACTACCTTTTTGTCTCTCTTGGGTCTTCAGCCTAATGCAACCAAGAGTTTTATTTATTTATTTTTTAAAGGCGAAAGAAAATATTATTAAATGAAAAATAAAGTACAACGTCTTAAATGATATGATGATGCTGTAAACTGATTGTAATAATTTGGAATGGAGCTTCTCTTTCTAAACCTCTCTTCTCTCTCTAAAGCTCACGGTTGATTTCTTGTTAAGATGGTAACTCAAACTGATCTCTTGTTAACATCTTCTTTATCTCTTAATGCTCGGCCGGAGAACAACGGTATAGATTCGGATGAGGACTTCAAGGATTCTTCATTCAGCTTTATTCCACATGGAGAGCTTGGAAAGCACCCGAGTATTCCCACCTGCACCTTATAGCCATCTTCCTCTACTACAAACAATTTACGAGGTCAAAATCCGGAAAGTTCAAAGGAAGACTCCTACAAGCTGAAAGCTGCCAACTCATATGGAAAGGAGAAAGATTTCATGAAGATTGATGTTTCACCTGAACAAAAAATAAGTGCAGCAGCTGATTCGGTAATTAGAATGGAGCACGCGAAGGACGACAAGTTTTCTTTTCCACCTTCTATTATCTACTTATGTGATACCATGCTGCAACAACCAGAAGTTCGGGCTGGCCAAGAGTTGATGATGGAGCACTCTAAGCTATCTAGTCTTGCAAAGCACTCGAGTATTCCCACTATGGCCCTTAATTACCCGGTCTATGCTCCTTGCCCGAGTAATAGAAATCTTAATTTGAATTATCCTTTGCTTCCAAAATCAGGAAAGCTGTAGCATGCATTGACTTTTTCTCCACCTAGTATGCAAACCATTAGACCAATGTGCAATAACTTCCTAGTCCCTCCCATGAAGTTTGAAAATGGTTCCAACCTGGCATCTACTTTCTTAAACCAACCAAATGACATACTTAACTCTTTGATTGCAACTAATATTCCAACTATACTCCAACCAGCAATTGAACTTATTACCCTCCCAAATGATGAATTTCCCCTCTTAACAGAACCCACCTCTTCTGATGCCTCTCAAAACCAAGCTGAGCTTAGTCAACCTCCCAAAACTCCATGGGCACAACTCTTCAACTCTAACCGGGTTAAGGTGAATGGAACTTCCTTGAAATTCATCCCACATCATGTAGACCCAAGCCAAGCAAATCCTCGTATCTCTGTCTCACCCGAGGAAGTTTCTGAAGAGCTTGTAAGATGGAAGAATGATGTAGTAGAGGTTGTTATTAGAGCTAAACCTCTTTTCAAGCTTATGAAACAATTTATGGAGAAAAGTTGGAAGGCATTCAGGAATATAGATATTTTTATTCTCAAACCTGGTATATTTATTTTCAGCTTTCAAAATGAAGATATGAAACAGCAAGTCCTAGAGATGGGGCCTTGGAGCTACTTTGATAAGTCTTTGTTGCTAAAACCGTGGTCCCCTACACAATCTTATGATGATACCAGCCCAATAAAGCTCCCAATTTAGATTCGACTGCCATATCTAAAGCTTCATCTATGGTCTGCCACAACTTTGAGTAAAATAGCTAGATATGTGGGTCTTCCATTATTCATAGATAGAATGACAGCAATGAGACAAAGATTAGCCTTTGCAAGATTGTGTATTGAAATATATGTGAATTCTGCTCTCCCTCAAGTGATAGATATACAAGTCCTTGATGGTACTATTTTCCAATAGTAGATTGAATATGAATGGCTCCCTATAGTGTGTGAGACTTGTAACCCGACGAGCGCTAAACGTGAATAGAGACCTGTAACAAAGATAAATTCTGGGGCTGATGAAAGAACAAATGACGTTGGCCATGAACCAAAATGCTCAAAGGATGGATTGGATGACCTTGTTAAACATGGTGTTAATCCATCTCAATCTGCTGAATGTCTTAACACTTCCCAAAGCATTGTCACTTCTTGTAACCAATTTAACCACATTGCCGAATCAGTGGAAGAGACCCCTTTAAGAGTTTTCTCTTTGGCAATTCAACCATCAAAGCTTTCTTTCTCTTCTCTCTTATAGCTTCTCCAATATGTTGATAGCTCAGTCCATAAAAAGCCTCTAGATGCTTTAGAAAATGACTGCTCACTTGCTGACTCTTCATCTTCTTCGAAAAATGGTAATACAATGCACTCCCATGAGAGTAATTACGTCTCCAGTGCTAAGGAATGTTCTATTAATGAGTTGGAGGCTGCTTCTACTCCTTCGGATGGTGGCTCAATCCTACTAAATAAATCTCTTCTCCAAAAGTTCAATGTAATTGATGAACTTGAAAAAATGAACAAAAAGACTATGAAGAGAAGGGAGAGTAAGAAGAAAAAGATGGGGACTGGTGGCTCCCCGGGCTCTATTTCCTCTTAAATTCTATGATCAAGATAGCCTCTTGGAACATCCGGGGCTTAAATGACCTCGTGAAGCAACTGGAAGTTCGTAACTTTATCTGGGTTCATAATTTATCATGCATTGTTTTACTTGAGACTAAGATTAAGCTATGTAATAAAGAGAAGCTTGAACTCCACTTTTTGAATGGCTAGAAATGTATAAATGCTTATGAAGGGGCTGGTATGGGGAGGATTTGGGTTTGGTGGAATCCATCTTCACTTCAAGTTGATGTTCACTCCCTAACAGATCAAGTGTTTTATCTTAGCTTCACTATTTTGCATTCTAGCATGAGATTTATGGTTTCTTTTGTCTATGGCTCGAATGACACCATTGTAAGGAAAGTTTTGTGGACTAATTTAAAGGAGTCAGCTGCTGCCTTTTCTTCCATGCCGTGGATTGCTATGGGGGATTTCAATGCCATTCGTTTTCAATATGAACGGCAAGGAGGTAGCGCGGATTGGCTAAACCATATAGAGGAGCTTAATGATACCTTACTTAAGGCAGGGTTGGAGGATCTAAGATTTGGAGGCTTGCTTTATTCCTAGCACAACTCAAGGGATAATGGGCATATCTTAAGGAAAATTGATAGGGCTGTGATTAATTCTGCATGGCTTGATCATTTTAGTAATACTACTTCTGAATTCCTTCCATTTGGCCTCTCGGGTCATTCCCCCGTTCTTATTGACCTTGGTTTATCTATTCCGACCTATAAAAGGCCTTTCAAGTTTTTTAACTTTTGGACCTAATTTGATGAATTTCTTCCTTTGGTTGAACAGATTTGGAGTACCCCAATTGCTGGTTATGCCATGTTTAAGTTGTACAAAAAGTTGAAGCTTTTCAAAAATGCCTTGAAGGATTTAAGTAAAGAGAAGAATAAGCTCATTTATGCACCAATTGATTCTTTAAAGGATGAGCTGGATACCATACAAGTTTCCATAGCCTTAGGTGATGCCAACCCCGAGCTAATAGCTAAGGAGAATGATTGTACCAGCCGGCTTGCTTTTGCTTATCGAGGTGTGGAGAGTTATGCAAAACAAAGAAGCAGAGTGCAATGGCTCCAAGGAGGTGATCAGAATTCTTCTTTCTTCTTTAACTCTATTAAGGCCAGGCATAATGTGAATAAAATCTTGAGCATGCAAGATGAAGATGGTCTTTGGCTTCGGGAGAATAAGCAAATCACTTGCTCGATGGTGAAGTTTTATAAGAAATTACTTGGCTCGGCCGGCTCTATTCCTTATGGGGGAGTTAATGAGTTAAGCAAATATGTGAACTCTTCACTTCTTCCTTCACAAATTGAGATGCTTGGCAATGACTTTTCAAAAAAGACTCAATGTTTAGCTTGCAACCTAACAAAGCCCCAGGGCCCGATGGGTTTAATGCTTTTTTCTTTCAAAACACTTGGAATATTGTTGGTTTGGATGTTATAGCTGCTGTTAAGGAGTTTTTCACTACAGGTGTTCTTCTTAAGGAATCCAATTCCACCATTATTGCTCTTATTCCTAAGGTGCCGAATGCTACAAAATGGAAGGACTTCCGGCCGATCTCTTATTGCAACATGATTTACAAGTATATCACTAAGCTAATTGTCAGCCGGTTAAAAGTGTTCCTCCCTTCCATCATTAATGAGGCTCAAGCAGCTTTTGTAAGTAGGAGACATATTAGTGACAACATCCTTTTGGCATAGGAGTTAGTTCATGGTTATCATCTCACCTCCCTTTCTCCTAGATGTGCACTTAAAGTGGACCTCATGAAGGCGTTCGACTCGGTAAGATAGGAATTTCTCTAGGACTCTCTTCGATTGCTTGGTTTCCCTCCAAAGTTCATTGGCTAGATCAAAGAATGTGTCACTACTCCTAGATATTCAGTCTCTGTCAATGGTGAGCTTGCTGGTTTCTTTGAAGGTAAGAAAGGGATTTGACAAGGTGACCCCATCTCTTCCTATTTGTTTGTGATTTGCATGGAAGTTTTCTCCCATATTCTAAATATGAAGATTCGAGATTCTACTTCCTTCAAGTTCCACTGGAAGTGTAGGAAATCTAAGCTCACACATCTTTGCTTTGTGGATGACTTGATGATTTTTTGTCGTGGTGACCGGGATTCTTTAGCTGTTGTGAAGAAAGCTTTATCTACCTTTACTTCTCTTTCAGGACTTCAGCCAAATGAGGGTAAGAGCACTATGTTTCTTTCAGGGGTAGAAGGCCCAGTGCAAGAGGAAGTAGTTCGAGTTATGAGCTTCTCCATAGGTACTTTGCCAATTCGATATCTAGGGGTTCCCCTTATATCCACCAAACTTAAAGCCATGGATTGTCGTGACTTGGAAAATAGAATTATAAGGAGGATCAAAGCCTGGACCAACCGGTTTTTATCCTTTGATGGTCGACTCCAACTAATTCAATCGGCACTTTTTAGTATCCAAGCTTTTTGGAGCTCCTACTTTATCCTTCCAGCTAAAATCATCAAATCCATAAAAAACACTCTTTCTGCCTTTTTATGGAGTGGTGTTTCCTTAAGAAGGCATGGTGCCAAAGTGGCTTGGACTGAAGTTGCTAAACCTAAGAAGGAATGAGGCCTTGGCATAAGGAAGATTAAAGATTGGAATTTGGCATGGTCTTATTTGTTTATGGTGCTAACCTTTCAAAAAAAATTGTTATGGTGCTAATTTGTTTGTGGATAGGCGTTAATTGTGGGCTGAATTAACCTCAGCATAAGGAAGATTAAAGATTGGAATTTGGTATCCATGACTCGCTATATTTGGCTTCTTTATCAACCGAGCTCTAACTCACTATGGGCTTCTTGGACTAAAGAGAACTTACTTCACAAGGAACAATTTTGGGTAGCTAAAGTTCCTTGGAATTGTTCATGGACATGGAGAAAGATCTTAAAGCTTTGTGACAAGGTTAAAGGCCTCATCTTGGTGAAAATGAGAAATAGGGCATCTACCTCACTTTGGTTTGATGCTTAGATGCCTCGTGGCCCTATCTGTTCTTCTCCCTGTGCAAGAGCAATCTATAACTCTGGCTTGCCTAAGAATGCACTAGTTAGCTCTATTATCTCCAATGGTAATTGGTCTTGGCCTATGGCAAATTCTAATGATCTTATAAAGCTAAAGGAGGAAACTCTTTCCTTCCCTTAACCTGATTGTTCAATAATGGATAAGGTGGTATGGGAAGGGTCTCATTCTTATTCTGTTAAGACTGCTTGGGAGTCACTTCGCAGCCCCTCTCCATGGGTGGATTGGTATCATTTAGTTTGGTTCAAATACAATGTCCCTCGGCACTTATTCATGCTATGGCTCGCCTTGTGGAATCGGCTATCTACTCAGGATCGATTATGCTCATTTGGTATGCTTCAGCAAATGAATTGTTACATGTGTAGGGCTAATGTTGAAGATCTCAACCATTTGTTCTTTGATTGCCCTTTCTCCTTTCGGGTATGTCATGCTATCCTAAGTAAGTGTGATCTCTCCCTCCCAGCTTTTGCATGGATGCTTATGCTATGCTGGGCTTGTCACACCTTCAAAGGCTCTTCGCTTCTTTCCATCATTGGTCAGTTATCATTTACTGCTTCCATCTATTTTCTATGGCGTGAAAGGAATACTCGCCAACAAGGGGGTCTGGCTCGGAATGAGATTTACTTGATTTCGATGATTATGGACTCGGTCCATATAAGGCTAATGGGTTGCTCAGGTTTTCCATCCATGGCAAAGAATCTCCATTTGATTGGTGTTTGGTAGCTTTCTCCTTCTGTGTTAGATGATTATTGATTTGTAATTATCTAATTGCCATATGCTATATGTGCTATATGATGTATCTTTTGGCGTAGTTATAACCATGCTCATGTGTTTCCGAGGGTATACCTCTGAGTATATGTAATTAACTATATTTCTTCATTAATATAATTTCATTTACCTTTTCAAAAAAAAAAAAAAAGTACAATGTCTTAGGGGCAGACCCCCGTACTCTAGTAACTTACTCATAATTTAAATACATCACAAGCCCAAGTCACCCCACACTACCTAACTATTCCTTCAAAACTGAGGAAGGAAGTGACCAAAAATGAACAAAATGTCTATTAGAATCAGTTCGAACAAAAGGCTTGCAGCACATCACACATAGCCTCACTATATTCTCAATATGCTTCCATAACACAGATGCCTCCATGGATGAAGTCTCATGAAGCCGAGCATTTCTCTCCTTACAAATAAAGTATATCAAAGCTGCAAAGCCAAATTTTCCCAAGATATACATCAAAGTAGAACCTCGAAAAGCATGTACACACCACTGAACTATTTCCTCCCATTAAGAAACATGGCACTGGAGACCAAGCTTACCAAGAAATTCATACCATAATCTAATTGTATATGAACACTGGAAGAATAAATGTAGATGTGACTCACAGGGTTCATGACAAAGATAGCAACGAGAAGGTTGAGGAATTCCATGCAATCTATCTTGTGTAGCTAAGCACTATTTAATGGCCAACCACAAAATAAAGGAATAGCGAGGCACATGAGATTTAAGCCAAACAATAGAATGCCACTCCACCTCATTATGCCGATCCCAAATAGTCTCCCAAGCTTCCTTTACAAAGAAACGCTTCCTATTTGTAGACTTCCACACAACCCTATCACAAACAGAAGTATTAGGCAACGGAATTTCAGAAGTGGCTTCTCTTAAATCCATTAGCTCATTAGTATTCACCCCAGGCCAAGCCCACCTCCCTTCCACTATTATGTCCGCATCCCGGGCTTTTTTAGAAAGACCCGAATCATAAATTACTTGTGCATGTGGAGACTCACAAATTGGACCACTAGGTAACCATGGATCAAACCATAACTACAACGATCTCCCATTTCCAACCTTATAAGTGATATAGGGCCGAATAAAAGGTCTCAATTGCAAGATTTTTCTCTAAGACCAAGTGCAATCCCAAGGAACTTTTGCAACCCAAAATTGACTTCTTCCAGGCAAATTAGTATGAACCCATTTAGCCCATAAACAATCTGTATATGAATCACATAATAACCAAATATACTTGGAGATAGCAGCCCGATTCCAATCCTTGAGTTTTTTAATTCCAAGGCCACCTTCTGTCTTCGGTCGTGTCACATCCTCCCATGTAACTTTTGCACCCACATTGGATAAAGATATTTCCTTCCAAAGAAAAGCTCGTAATCTGCCTTCAATAGATTTTATCACTTTAGCTGGAAGAATAAACTGATAACTCCAATAAGATTGAATGCTAAATAAGACTAACTAAATAAGTTGCAGTCCACCAGCATATGACAGGAATCGGTTTGTCCAGACTTGTAGTTTCTTAAGAATTCGATTCTCCAGGTCAACACAATCAACTGCACGAAGCTTAGAAGATAGTAGAGGTACTCCTAGATATCGCATAGGTAAAGATCCTTGTCTAAACCCCACCAGAGCTGCAATATCATCAGAAACTTCTTCCTCAACCCCTCCAATAAACATGTCACTCTTAGCAAGATTAAGAACCAAACCTGATAAAGAAGAAAATGTATTCAATGCATCCTTAAGAACTCCAATAGACTGCAAATCTTCATGAGAGAAAAGTAAGGGATCATCAGCAAAGCAAATATGGGTAATACGTGTCTTCCCACACCTCCAATGGAATCGGAAGTTATTTGAGGAAGTGGTTTTCTCCTTAATAATATGTGATAAAACATCCATGAACAACAAAAAGAAATGGAGAAAGAGGATCTCCTTACCTGAGGCCTTTCTTTCCCTGAAAGTAACCATTCAACTCTCCATTAATGCTCACTGAAAATGTGAGGGAAGAAACACAAGCTTTAATCCATCCTATTAGTTTAGTAGGAAAGCCCAATAGCTCCAAAACATCCCACAAAAAACCTAGCTAACTGAATCATACGCCTTCATTAAATCAACCTTAAAAGCACAGCGAGTAGGCCACTTATTTCTATGATATCCTCTCAATGACTCCTGAGCCAGAAGGATATTGTCTGAAATTTGACGGCCTTCCACAAAAGCAGCTTGAGAATGATTAATAATAATAGGAAGAACCTTCTTAGCTCTCTCCGCCCAAATCTTGGTAATACACTTATAAAGTGTGTTACAACAGGAAATAGGACAAAAGTCCTTGACCAAAGTAAGATTAGGAATTTTGGGCACCAACACAATTAGTAGCTTTGTTACATAAAGCAACATACCAATTTGAAAAAACTCTTTAATGGCAGCAATAATGTCATCTCCCACAATATTCCATACTTTCCAGAAAAAAAACGCATTAAACCCATCCGAGCCAGGGGCTTTATTAGGGTGTAAGGTGAAAAACACAGACTTAATCTCTTCGTCAGTAATTGGAGCTACTAACATCCTTTTCATAACATCAGTGAGAGACTCCTCAATAAATTGTCCCAAAAGGGCCTTACACACGTATTCCCGCGAAGAATCCCTACCCAAAAGCTCTTGATAAAATGAAACAATTTCTCCTTTAACAAGCTTAGGATCCGTAATTAAAGTACCGTCTTCTATTTGTATGCATAGCACCTTGTTCACATTTTGCCTTGACCTAACTGAATGAAAGAGAAAAGAAGAGTTCTGATCACCTCCTTTAAGCCATTGGATTCTACTGTTTTGCTTAACCGAACTTTCTTTTGCATGCAAAGTACTCCTTAACTTTTCCAAACACTCCTCTTCTTTACGTACTAAATCCTCATCTGAACTATGAAATGCAATACATGCCTGATACGAAAACAACTCCTCTCTCAAAGCTTTAATTATAGAATTATGTTCTTCCCGCTTCTGATTGCTTAATGCTCGTAAAGCCTTTTTTACTTCTTTGAGCTTCCTATAAACTTGATACATTTTATACTTTCATGGTAAGAAGGGATTAAAATAGGGGGATCCCTTTTCCTTATATCTTTTTGTTATATGCATGGAAGTTTTATCCCGTATTATTACAAAGTTGACTGCTACTTCTGCTGATTTTAAGTATCACTAGAGATGTGGAAGAACTCGGCTTACTCACCTTTGTTTTGCTGATGATTTAATGTTGTTCTCCTATAGTGATATGGAATTGGGTCGAGTGCTTAAGCAGGCGATTGACACTTTTTCTTCACTCTCAGGTCTGGTTTCTAATCTCTCAAAAAGTGACATGTCTATATGTGGAATTGAAGATGAGGTTATTGATGCCATTAGGGCTTTAATGGGATTTGGAAGAGGTACTTTACCTTTGAGATACTTAGGAGTTCCGTTACTTTCTTTAAAGCTTCATGCTATGGATTGTGTTGGTTTGGAGGAGAGGATCCTTAAAAAGTTAAAGACCTGGACTAATAAGTTTCTCTCTTATACTCGCCATTTGCAACTAATTCAGTCTATCCTGTTTAGCATTCAATCTTATTGGTGCTTTCAGTTTATTCTTCTAGCAGCTGTGATTAAATCCCTTGAAGGTAAACTTTAGGCATTCCTATGGAGGGGAACCTCTTTATCTACAACGGGAGCTAAAGTGGCTTGGGATGAAGTAACAAGGCCTAAATAAGAAGGAGGACTTGGTATTAAAAAGCTAAGGGATTGGAATCGAGCAGCTATTTCTAGGTATGTTTGGTTGTTGTGTGATCCAAGTTCTACTTCACTATGGTCTAAATGGGTTCATGCCAATTTACTCCGGCATAGCCAATTTTGGATTGCTAAAGTTCCTTGGGATTGCTCCTGGTCTTGGAGGAAGATTTTGCAACTGAGGCTTTTGCTTAAGCCCTATATTGGTTATAGGATTGGAAATGGGCATGATGTTTCCTTATGGTTTGATTCGTGGATGCCAGATGGTCCTATCTATTCTTCGTTGTGAGCTCGGGTGATATATGATTCGGGCCTTCCTAAATTTGCCAGAGTTTCTGTTATCATCAGGGATGGAAGATGGGCTTGGCCAAGAACTAATACAAATGATTTAATGGAGTTGCGAGCTGCTACCTTAGGTATGGCATTGCCTAGGTTGTTGTAAAAGGATAAAATAATCTGAAAGCCTTCTCCTGGGAAAGGGTTCTCAGTTGGAGTAGCTTAGGAAGTTATTCGGGATCACTATGCTGAGGTAGAATGGCATTCTTTTGTTTGGTTCAAATCTCATGTCCCCTGGTTTGTTTTTATCCTTTGGTTAACTATTCAATAGCGGTTAGCTACCCAGGATAGACTTCTCTATCATGGTGTCATTCAACCTTCTCGCTATTATCTATGTTTAGCAGATTATGAGATGCATATTCTTTCAATGCCCATATACAAACAGATTATGGTCTGAGCTGCTTAGAAAACTTGGAGTTCAGTGCTTTGCTTCTGATTGGGAAGAGATTATTCCTTGGAGTGTTCATACATTTAAGGGTTCCTCTCTTTTGTCTTATTTAGGCAGACTTGGTTTTGCTGTGCTGGTATATTACATTTGACAAGAACGGAATGCACGAGTTTTTGATACTTCTTCCCATGAGGCACCTATCTTGTGGAAACGGGTGGAGAGTGTTATTCATCTTCGAGCATTATCCTGTCGGTCGTTTGCTAGGACAAAGACTAATCGTCATTTGGCTCAAATGTGGTCACTACCCTCTTTGATACTTCGACAGTAGTTCTTGATTATGTTTTCTTGTGCTTGTAATGTTTGATTTTGATATTAAGTAAGTTTATCTAGTGCGGGGGAATGCCCCTATGATCTTGTAAGTTATTGATTATTCATTAATAATATTTAATTTTACCTTTCAAAAAAAAAAAAGTTGAGTAGATATACCAGTAATCCAGGAGTAGATTACTAGAAGGTAATAGTTAGAGTACTTAGATATTTAAGATGCACTTCTAACTATGAGTTACAATACACAAAATATCCAACTGTACTAGAAGAGTACAATGATGATAACTGGATTTTTGACACTAGAGAGACTAAGTCCACTAGTCGATATGTCTTTACACTTGGGGGAGCAGTTTTTATGAAAATCCTCCAAACAAATGTGTATAGCCTGAGCTACTAAGAAATGAGTTTATAGCATTAGATAAGGCTAGAGAAGAAGTTGAATGGTTTCATAATTTTTTAGGAGATATTCATATGTGGCCAAAACCTGTCTGCTATTTACATATTTTGTGATAATCAATTACCAATAGGAAAGACAAAAAATAATATCTAAAATGGCAAGTCATGACATATAAGTCGTAGACACAATGCTGTGAGACAATTGATTTCTAATGGAATAATATCCATTGATTATGTAAGATCAAAGGATAATATTGCAGATCCTTTAACTAAAAAGGCTTAACTAGAGATCAAGTATATAATTCATTAAAGAGAATGGGTTTAAAGCCTATAAATTAAGAATTGTCATAATGGCAATCCAACCTAGCTGACTGGATATCCCAAGACCAAGGTTTATAGGGACAACTAAATTGTGGGGGGCACTCATTGAGATCACTAAGGAATCAATTCTTCTTCCTATAATGAAATGAATAGTGATGACTTGAATCATGCGTTAGGATAAGCCTTACTTTTAATGTTCCTTATATTTTAGAAGTCTAAGTTGAGTATAACAGGATACTCTTAATAAGAGATTACCTATATTGAGTGTGAAAGGGTCACCTCTACAAGAATAGATAAGACTGCATTCTTTAGAGCACTCAAAGAATTGCTAAGCATGTCCATGGCCAAAATAGATAGAATCAAAAGAAGCAAACTTTGTCGAAAAGGAGCCATGTGAATATTTTTGTCTTGGTTTACACAAAAGGTAAACAGTTTAAGATATCAAGTTCACTTGTTAGCAAATAAACTCATTAATATATCACTAGGAAAAGTTCAAATCCAAAAGTTACCTATCCCGATGCTGTAACTTGCCATTGTACTCTATGTCAAGTTTGCATCTGCAATTGCATTTCAACCATTTCATTCTTGTGGAGGATTATTAGAATTCATAGTTTTAACCATAATTTTTTTTTTTTTTGCACACTTTAAGGTAATATTTATGTGGAGTCTACACATTATTAAATTTGGATCAAAGATAGAGTTAAAAATATTTCATATGGATTTTATAGTCTTATATTTTATTGTTCAAAATCATGAATAGATTGAATGGAAATTGTCTTTAAAGTAAGGACCTTGGTAATATGAAAAGTTAGTTGTCCCATATTAAAATTCAATGAAAACTTCCATAAACTTATATATGCCAAAGCTAGAGGGGAGAGATTCAAATAGCACCCATGTATGGTAAAGAGGAAGACCTAGATGAGTCAGCTCATATCACTAACATGGGCCGCCCAACTCGGATTGGTCTTGGGCATGAGTCAAGTCAAAATTCTATTATTTTTTAACAGACATATATATCTCCTCCCAATAGAGGACTAATGGTTTCCTATTTAAATATCCTTTGAAATACTTGGGTGTCCCTTTGATTACTTCTAAACTTAAAGCGGTGGATTGTGTTGATTTGGAGTGTCGTATTTTGAAAAAGCTGAAACTGTGGACTAACAAATTTCTTTCCTCTGCGGGGCGACTTCAACTTATTCAGTCAGTCCTCTTCAGCATTCAGTCCTACTGCAGTTTTCAATTCATCCTCCTTGCTAAGGTTTGTAAAAGTATTGAAGCTAAGCTTAGATCCTTTCTCTGGAAGGGTATTTCTCTCTCTACTACTCGTGCTAAAGTGGCATAGGATGTAGTCTCACGACCCAAAATTGAAGGTGGACTTGGTATTAAGAAAATTAAAGATTGAAACCGT
Organism: Pouteria glomerata; assembly: GCA_035590655.1. NCBI lineage: Eukaryota > Viridiplantae > Streptophyta > Magnoliopsida > Ericales > Sapotaceae > Pouteria > Pouteria glomerata. The sequence continues at coordinate 13,368,784 of JAVXUM010000023.1, forward strand.
GCTGCTATTGCTAAATAAACCTTCCGAAAAAAAAAAATCTATTGCTAAATACATTTGGCGTATATGTGATCCTTCTTCCTCCTCTTTATGGATCGCCTAGGTGCATGCTAATCTTTTGGGCAGAAGTTAATTCTAGGTTGCTAAAGTCCCTTGGGATTGCTCCTGGGTATGGCGCAAAATTCTCCAACTCCGCTCCCTTATTAAGCCTTACTTGACTTATGATATTGGGGATGGTTGTAATGTTTCACTCTAGTTTGATCCTTGGATGCCCAATGGTGCTATTTGTTTTTCTGTTATGAGCAGAGTTATCTATGATTCTAGACTACCAAGCACCGCCAGAGTTGCTAATATTATACGCAATGGTAGATGGGAATGGCCAGGTGTTAACTCAAATAAGCTTCTTGAGCTTAAGGAGACTACTCTTTTTCTCCATCCACCTAAATGTTCTGAAGTTGACAAGCTCATTTGGAAGTCTCCTTCTAGGAAATTTTCTGTCCGCTCGGCTTGGAAGTGGATACGTGCACATCATGATGAGGTGAGTTGGCATTATGTTGTTTGGTTCAAAAACCACATTCCTCGCTATTCCTTTATCTTATGGTTGGCAATTCACCAAAAGCTTTCTACCTGTGATCGACTTACTGCAATGGGTGTTAATTGTCATATGGTTTGTTTACTGTGTGGAGATTCTGTTGAATGTCACTCACACTTGTTTTTCCAATGCTCCTATTCTGAGCGGATTTGGATCTCTTTGCTAAGAAAACTGGGACTTCAATGTTTTGTTACCACTTGGGATGATATTGTCCATTGGGGTTCTGTCTATCTCTCTTATGACTCCCTACTTCACTTGTTAGGGAAATTATGTCTTTCCACAATTGTTTACTTCATTTGGAAAGAAAGGAACTCAAGGTTGTTCCAGCCATGGTTCAAAGTCGCGGTCGCGGCTGTCGTATCGACTTGAGAATTTTTAATGTGGTCGCGGTGTCGCATCGTGATATCGGGTGATACATAATATTTTATTTTTTTAGTTTAAAAAATCAAAAAAATATAGAAAAATTTTAAATAATAAAATGGATATATTATATGACCAAAAATATGGTAACACTTTTACTAAATATTAGATAACTACTTATAACATGCGAACGAGTTAACTTTTTTTTTTCTCTTCTACACAAATTGCCGAGAAATCAGTTGTCTTGCCGATTTCTGGCCGCAATAGTTAGTTATCTCGGTCTATCACTGAGATATTAGCTAGCTTGTCTCGGTCACGACAGAACGAGATGACTATTCTTGACGCATTTATTTGACACGAGCTGAGATCTCGTCGCGTCATCCATCAATTCCGATACGTCTCGGACGATATCTCGGCTTCTCGGATGATACTTTGAACCATGGTTCCAGCGCCCTTCTATGGATGTGCTTACTTTGATACGACATGTAGAGATGATAATTCGAGCTCGGCTTTTGTCTTCTCATCCGTTTTTTATGACCGATGTTAATAAACATCTTGCTCAAGTCTGGTCTCTCCCTTCTAATATGCTTAAAGACTAGCTTTAATGATGTGTGCTAATGTAGCTTGTTCCCTACCTAATGTATTATCTTGGGACTAGTTTATTTCTTTTGGCCGGGCATAAACCTCCGTGTATTTGTACATTGATTGTTTCATCCTTTTAATAATATAGTTTCATTTACCTTTCAAAAGGGGGGGGGAGGGGGGAAATTTTTTTGCATAGAGAAATTTATTTTCCATGCAAAGAGTACAAGTAGAGTTTTTGGTTTAGTAGTACACACAAATTGTCACTTTCTTTTATGTGTGTGATTTTTCTATCCTATGAGATTGAGATCTGCTAAGACCAAAAGCATTTGTAGGGGACAAATTCAATCTTAAGAACATATGTCTAGCACTAGGCTTGGTCAACGTGCTTTGAAAATTTTTGTTCGGAAAATACTGTGAATTTCTTTTCTATGATTTTACTAAAACAGTGATTAATTGGGAACAATTTTTCCAACAGTAGACTACACAAATAAGTAATCCAATCCAAGATTTATTAATCAAATAAAGCATTTTTTTTTTAATTTTTTCGTTTGGTGGATCCTCACGTTATTGGCTTTTTCTGTAGCGAAATGCTAATATTGTTGTAACGTGAACGATTTTTGATTGTCTAGGCTTTAGCATCCGTCCAAGCATGAAATTGTTCCCAGCGTTGTCAAACAGATTGGAAGATAGATTTTCTAACGAATTAAACACATTTTTAGCAATAATGGCAGCAAATTATAAGAAATTCCTCATCATTTTTTTTTCCACGTAATCAACTGTATTTGCAGCAACTACCCCTATATATATACAAATGATGAATTTTATAGACGTTGTATAGCAACGTGCAAGGTTGCTCCATGAAATTAATTAAGAAACGAGAACAATTACTGTACTTATATAGAGTGTTAAACGGTCTCCTACAAATTAGCAGTGGATGATGAAACCTCAGTACCACAGATAGGGCAAATCTGCAAAGAGCCAAAAATTAAGGAAATTAAAAATAATTAATTAGTACATTCCACCTAAGTTTAGGAAGCATTTTAATATTATTGAAAACAATTACATGACCGCATCTGAGTATACATCAGAATTATATATGACCATTAATTAATTAATTTTTTTTTTTTTTTTTAATGACGAAGAACCCGTAGCCACTACCCTTTGGATGTGCACTAGGTAAACTCCGAAATAGTGCAATAGCCCCTAGCCACACTATTCAGATAAATCTGTGAGGCGCTCAGGAAGGAATCGAACCCGGGACGTGCGTCTCCTCCACACATCCCAAATACGACTCTTGTTCTACTGAACTAACCCCAAGAAACAATTAATTAATTAATTAATTAAGTGGATGATATGATAATTCTTACTTTTTTAATTTGGAGCCACTTGCTTATACAATCGGAATGGTACGGATGTTCACAAGGGATGGCCACCAATTTCTCTCCTTCCTTGTACTCCACTTGACATATCACACACCTGGTATATATTGCATTGCTTTAGAAGTGTAAACGATATACAACATATATATGCTTATAATAGATATTTAATATATAGAAGACAACTTTCCTTTTTTCTAGGTAAAAGAAAAAAAAAAAAAAAAGATATGCCTCTTGTAGATTCCCTATTACATTTCGTAGTATATTTTAAGAGATTGCGTCTTTTAATACATATCTCATTTTAGCTTTAAAAAAAAGAAAATAATTTTCTTTTCTTCCTTTCGTTTTTTTTTTTTTTATAAAAAAAATGATAGATAAATAGGTTACTCCAAATATTTGTCGGAAGCATTGTCTCTCAATACCATGCGTTCATTTGTAAATAACTTTCTTCACTTAAATCGGGAGTGAAGCTTAAGTCCCCCCATACACCATAACTAGCAATAATTGTGCTTACCGCACTCTGAAACTTTGAATAAAATGTTTAAATCAAAAAGATTTTCATAATTAATGAATTTTAATCTTTGTTTTTAAATTTTAGATCCTAACAATTATTATATGTGTTTTGCTCTCTCTGTCTCCTCAATTACTTTTTGATAAATATCATAAAAGAAAATATAAATTATAATACTTTAATTTAGAAGGTTTAACTTCCTAGAAACTATAATTGTGCGAAATTTAAATTGTCAATTTTAATTTACATATTATCTCTACTCTTGAAATATTATGAAATTTAAAATACTCAAGACATTTTGTGAGATAAATGATAGTAAGGTTTAATAAAACAAGAATTAAGCGAGAAATTAAAAATATAAAAATAATTTCAATCGTTGAATGAAAGAAAAAAATAATTCTTATCCGTTAGATCTTAATTTATGAGAGGGACATTTTCAAAAATTGTCCTGTTTTATTATATAGATGTAGATAAATATACAGATATAGATAAACAGTACCAAAGAGTTTATTTAACCTTATTATTGGGTGGTATTGACCCTCTCTCATCCCAAAAAACTAACTCGACCATTAGTACTAGGGAGTTTATTTAACCCTGTTATGGGGTGGTCTTGACCCTCTCTCATTCTCAAAAGCTAACTGACCATCCTATTATTGGGTGATCTTGATCCTCTTTCATTTTCAAAAGCTCGACACCTCAACAATCTCTCCCTTCACATATCGGGTCCTAGGTTACAGGGAGCGAAACCTGTTCCTCCTAGCGAGCTGAGATTGATGGCAAACCTGAGCTCTCTCTTATCCCCAAAAGTTAGCTCGTAGAGTGAGACTTTTGTTCACACTTATATTCTGACAACCAACCATTTTTACAACCGATGTGAGACACCTTAACAATCTGAATAAGTAACAATACAAGAATTTACATTATTTGACAATTTACTTACGTCCATAGGCACTCAAAGAAGAAAATCCATTATGTGAAAAATTCTTATAATCACACGATTCTTCTCACACCCCAAACCCAATTACACCCACAAAGAATTGCTCCAAGCAATTTTTAACTCTCACCTCATATAAGAAAACTTTAACTAGAGTCAAATTTGTTATACAAATATTTGACTTTGACTGGTGCACTTAAAGGATGTTTGGCATGAAAAAAATCTCTGAAAAACTCTGAAAATCTCTAAAAATTTTTAAAACTTATCTCACTGCACGCTTTACGAACCCACAATTTATTTCATTTTATCTCTTTTTTATCATACCAAACACCTCCTTAACCAAAAAGGGGGAGGTTTTTATTTATACCCTCACGAGACCTCTTCTTCTTTGTGAGAAACCGATGTAAGACTCCAAAAGGAGTCCCCACACCAAC
>JAVXUM010000023.1:13394358-13404654 GCA_035590655.1 Pouteria glomerata
GACATTGAACTAAAGTTAGATTCTAAGAAGTTCTTCTGAAAACCTAAAACCTTAATTTTATCACAAGTAAAAGTTTTTAAAGTGATTAACCTACTAATGTGAAAATCCCGTAGTTGCCAAACGTTAGGTTTTACGTGAAAAGCATTTTGAGTTCAAGAATCTATACACACATCACCACCTTCAGGGTTTTGAAACCATGAAGGTGGTTTAGCCTACCATTGCTAGTGCGAAAATCAAAACAGATACTTCATAATGCGGAGAAAAGTAATGAAGAATGAAAACGAAGTATAAAACTGAACTTTTAAATTGAATTAATCAAACTAAATTGAACTTACGCAAAACGAGGTTCGTAAACCCTAGACGGAAGGACCGAAATTCTACAAGTGCTCAAAGTGGAATAAAAAAATCAACAATCCCCTCTACCATCAGATTTATGCCTTTTTATATGCTTACAAAATATAAGAGCAAAATAGTAATTTGCTCTGTAAATTACATCAGAAAATTTACTGAGTCAAAACACCTTAGGCGCCCGAGAAGTAGGGTGGCGTGCGCCCAAGGTTAGCCTCCACCATGTGCTCGACAAAAGGTGTGAGCTGCTCAAGTGATTCCTGGTCTCGGCGGGCACACGACCTAGAAGATAGGTGGGCGCCCGAGCCATCGTGCACTCGCACTTTCCCTTTCGCGTGCGGCCAAGCTTGGTGGCAAGCAAATTGGACCAAAGTGCTGCTCTCGGTGGGCGCACAACCTGAGACACAGGCGGGCGCCCACACTGCGTGCGCCCGTGGATTCCTCCTTGCGTGCGCCCGCGGATCCCTGAGACAATACCAGCTGAAGTCTTGCTCTCGGTGGGCACCCGAGGTAGCACTCAGTCGTGCGCCCGAGGCTTGGCCTTTACTGGTTTGCACGTTTTAGCTCTCCAATCATCCTCCTTGGGTTTTCTTCCTTTCATTCACCTGCAAAATACCCAAGAGGTATATAAATAGTACAAACATGATAAAGAACAACTTTTACTTGATAAAATATTAAAAGTCAGAGCATGTAATGCACTAAGGTAAACAATGATTGCAAGCAATCACAATCCTTTCACAATTTCTTCTAAATTTTCCAAATCCAACCGCACATATAACACCCCAAACATACATACATACATGTATGAAGTAGAGTAGAACATCCCTACCTCAATTCTTGGCCAATTTCTTCAAGAACTTCAAGGAGAAAGTAGAGTAGTTTTCTAAGCTTCCAACTTGAAACTTCAACTTCCTTCTTCAACCTTTCTCTTCCTCAATTTAATTCTTCAAAAATTTCTAAAGAACATCACCTTCTTTTAATTTCTCCTTTCAAATATATGTTCTAACTTCTTCCAAAAATTAATTTAACACAAAAATAAAGACAACTTACCACTTTGATATCAAATTTGTCTTCCTTTGTGTCATTTCCTCATTTTCATCCTCTTCTCCTTCATTTTCTCTTCTTCTTTTTCATTTTCTTCTCTTTTTCCTATCTTTCTCCTCTTTTTCTTCTCAATTTCTCCTCCCTTTTTGCTTTGGCCAAATGTCCCTTAATGGTATTATCTTCCTTAGCCGAATGGCCTTAAAGACTCCATCCGGGTAGGTCTTGGTTTCTCCCCAACTAAATCAAGCTATTAGCCAATTAAATTAATTCATGTAGATTTTAATTAATTAATTCCAATACTTCTTTACACCTAGGTTAAATTGGTCAAGTTGGTGGGCTCCACTTAATTAAAAAGCCTAGACAACTCATGCACTAAAGACAAACCAACCAATGGTCCATTTTTGCTTCCAATCCGGCCACACCTTTCTTCAACCGACCTTGGCCCCTTTTCTTCATCAAATGGCCGGCCATTTGGTCTCCTTTCTCAATATACTCTTCACACTTAAGTTAAAGTGGTCAACATGTGGGTTCCACCAATTTAAATGCCATGGACACATAATACACTAAAAGACAACTCTAGAATGGTCATGAAATTTCTTCATTCGGCTAGGCTTTGCTCCAACCGACTTTGCCTTCATTCTCCTCTCTTTGACCGGTTCTAATTTCCTTCTAAATCACCATTGGTTCATTTGTCTTGACATGTAAAGCTTAGTCAAAATTTAAGCACTTAAATTAGTCAAAATTGGTGGCTTACTTTCACACATTCAAATTAAACTTTGCTTCTTCCATTCGGCTCCCCTTTCTCCCAACCGACTCAAGGCCTTTCCTTCTCCACTTTGGCCGGTCAAGCCTCTCCATGTCACCACCACTTTGGTCTCAATTGGTCCATGCAATTGTCAAATAAAATTAAGAGCTTGGACTAGGTCAAAATTGGACCAAAATTTTCCTACATGGCATACTTGAATTCCTTTCTTTCTCTTAACCATTTTGAATCATTCTTTCCTCCATATGGCCGGCCAAATCACCTCCTAAAGGTCCAAATTAAGCTATTTCATATGGTCAAAATTGAAATAAAAACTAGTTCACGAAATGGTCAAAGTTGGTGTTTAATTGGTTATACTTGGAGTAAATTTTTCACCATTTCACTTAAGAACATAACACTCCTAATTATATTTTAAATAATTTCCTAACACTTTAAAGGAACATAATTCTCTCTTAACACTTTAGAAAATAATTTTTCAACCATTTGAACTAAATTTATAACACTTCGAAGCAAAATAGCTTTCTTCCAATACTTAGAATCAATCATCTAACCACTTAACCTAATTTAGGCAAGTAGGGGTTCTAAATTACTAACTTTAAACCAATGTTAATTTACTTTATTTAAGACTCTAAACATGCTCTTATTTCCATTTTCTTTCATTAAAATTAAGTACTAGAAGTATCCCCTAATTCCGAATATAAATTACCTCCCGAAACATAAAAAATCCTTTACATACTTTCATCCTAAAGTTTAGGGTATTAAATTTCCTTCCTAAACAAAATTTTAGGTTTAGGACCTTATCTAAGTCTTTGGAATCACCAATTTATCATATAATCATCTCAAAATAAATTTGAAAATCGTAGTTTATATTTATTGCAAATTTTCCGGGATATTAAAACTAAACCTCGAACCCTTGGTAACTTAATTCACCTTTGAACTTCAAAATGTTCTTGCTTTCTTTTTCTTTTTCTTACATGACTGAGCTCATGAAATTTTTGACTCCTTTCATCATAGATCAAATTATCATTTTGCCCCTCAACAATTTACATAATGACCTTTATGTCCCTATGTCAAAATTAGGGCTCAAAGTCCAAATCTTAAGACTTTTCTTCCACTTGGCCGACTATCCTACCACTTATCCTCTAATTCATCTTTTAAATTCTAATTACCATTCAGACCCTCTAGAATAATTAATTTTCTCGAATTTGTACCGAAATCCTAGTATGTAGGAACTTAAAACTCCAAAAATTCACTTAACGATTTACTAAATTCAACTTAGCCAATTAGGGTTTCTGAGCCCCTAAAATTGAAACAATTGCTATCTTAATTTAATCTTAGGTTTTCAAAATGCTCAAATATCCTCTTCTTCGAGCTAAATTCAAATTTAAGAAGATTTCCTATCTTAGATTTCAAGTTCGGTTTAGAATGCACTAATTACTCCATGCACATTCACTTGAAAATTCAGGGTATTACAGAGGGCTCTCTTTCTCACCATCTCATTTCTTTCTACGCATTTTTTCTTTTTCTTTTTACTAGATTAGGTTAGGGTTAGGGTATAATTTTTCAAGTGCGTTATTCAAGATTAGTACTTTATTTGTAAGTTTTATTTTCAAATTTTAATTTTAATTTAAGTATTCAACTTTTTCTCTTTGTTGTTCAATTTTGTTTTTGTTTCCATGGCATGTTCCTATTTCTTGTTTGTGATTTCGTTATAACTATGCTAGGTTAGTTTTATTCTTGGCTTTAAGCCATTTAAAGTATTGTGGTTAGTTTTGATTTATTTAGATGTAAATGGTTTTCACTAAAATATTTTTTATGACTTTTAATTGAAATCTCGTGGTAAAGTTAGGGTTCTTTTGAAACCTACTCGTTAGTGTTACAACCGTATCTTGGTTACAAGTTTTCACTTGTGTACGCTAAGTGTTCGGTTCAATGACGCAGTGAGTTAGAGACTTAATTCTGAAAACCCAAATTAGATTTTCCTATGAAATCAAGTTCCCATGTTACAATCTTTACTTGGTTACGAGTTCCCACATGTGCATACCAAGTATTTGATTTAATGGCTTGGTGACTTAGAAAATATTTCCTAAAACTAAAATATAGGCTTTCCTACGAAATCGGCTTATTTATGTCAAAATCAAAGTTTGGTTGCACTTGTGTAGACTAAGAGTTTGATTTAATGTCTCGATGAACTTGTAATTATTTTCAAAACTTTTACTTAGCTTGAGATTTCTACAAATCATATTTCAAAGAACATCTTCCGATCTAATAATGCATGTGCAGTTGTTGGGTTGAATTATTAACACATTTAAGGGAACCTTTACCAACCCAATACTAGATTTGGTTTGTAGTCAAGATTGTTTTAATTAATATTATTTCTAATGCTTTTGTTTTAGTTTAATTCATTCACTCCACCATCTTCAACCAAACCCATATCTAAGTATTCCCATAATCTAAATTTAACTTAGGTTAAGTTCATCTGCTAAAAGAAGAGAATAAGTTTAATATTTTTAACATAGCCCTCCCTGTGGAAAGAATGATCAGTAGTCCATACTACTTTTATAAATTTAAATTTGCTACCTATTACGACCCGTGTACTTACGGATCAAGGTCATTTCTAAAGCAACGAAGCCCTTGAGGGAATAGAGAGTGTACTCAGTGGCTAAGCCTTTTAATAAAATTGCAAACATGTTAATACCTCATTGAGCACTTCAAAAATAAGGTTATTCATAAAAAGAACATTTTTTAAAAAAAATATGGAAGTAGTCATTCTGTCACGCTAATGAGTTATACTTTTTTGAAAGCACCCAATCATTCATCTTTAAATCTAACATCGAAAGCATATTTTTGACTAATGCATACCAGATTCTCTCATTCAAATTCAATCATTATGCATAATTCAATTCTGAAAAATAATGGATTACACTAAATTTGTTCACAAAATCAAGACCACACATGGTCATATCCCTAGTTTTCAAATAGCCCTACAAATTTTTAAAATTCAAATATTTTCAAAATCAAACACCTTAGGATCATACACATAATTATGCACCTTTCGTAGGCACCTAACAAAGATTTTGATATTGTCACAATGAAACTACACAACATAAACTATGAACACACCAACCCATGAGGCTGGCACTCTTTTCATCAACAACCAAGGAGCGAGACATCTTTCAAAAAATTAACTACAAAGTAGAAACTAAAGCATTGCCCAAAGAACAAAGATCCAACGATAGTTTAAGAATGAAGTTCTTATCCAGAAGATAAATGCAAAGGTATAAATTCATGAAACCTCGTTACCTAAATTCGCGTGTTAGACATAAGATTCAGATTCCTGAGGCTAAACGTGAAATTTGAGAACTTAGATGACCAATTCAGAGATAAATCTTCTTTTTGAAGCCTTGTGTGAGACACAGACTCAGATATTAGTATGTTACCTGAATTTATGTGTTAGACATAAGATTCAGATGCCTAAGGCTAGGCATGAAACATGAGAACTCAGATGACCAGTTTAGAGATAAGTTTTCTTTCTTAAGCTTATGTGAAACACAGACTCAGATGCTGGTATGTTACCTGAATTTATGTGTTATACTTAGGAATTAGATGCTTGAGACTAAACGTAAAATGCGAGAACTCTGATGACCAGTTTAGAGATAAGTCTTTTTTCTAAAGTTTTGTGTGAAACACAGACTCAGATGCTGGAATGTTACTTAAATTCGTTTGTTAGACATATGGCTCTGATACTTGAGGCTAAGCATGAAACATGAGAACTCAGATGATCAATTTGGAGATAAATCTATATTCTAGAGTTAAGTGCTAAGCATAGACTTAGATGTCGATTTGTTACCCAGATTTATGTGTTAGACACAGAATTCAAATGTTTGAGATTGAGCACAAGTTGTCAAACTTAGAAGACTAGATAGAGCTAGGCTCGGGATCAAGGCTTCTTACCAGAGTAGACAAAATAAAGCTAGGCTCTTTACCAAACTAAGCCAAATAGAGCTAAGCTCCTTACCAGACTAGACTAGATAGAGCGAAGCTCGGGAGCTAAGTTCTCTACCAGACTAGACTAGATAAAGCTAAGCTCGAGAGTGAAGCTCTTTAACAAACCAATTTGAGCTAAGCTCGTCTCTAGACTAAGTGCTAAGCACTAAATCCTTTCTTACACGAGAATACATCTTAATAATGAAGTTCCTTAGTTAGAGTCAGACTCTTTTTTGCTGAAATCATGTGCTAAGCACTAACTTGACCTTAGGAGCTAAGCCCCTAGTCAAAACTATAGAGCTAAGCTCCTCGTTTTTCTAGACTATGGAGCTAAGCTCCTTATCTTTTTGAACCATAAAGCTAAGCTCATTTTCTTTCCAGATCCTAGGAGTGAAGCTCTTTTGTCAAGACCATACTTGATTAAAGCTAAGCTTGGGAGCTAAGGTCTTTGAAATCCCTACCCCAATCCTTGAACAAGGTGAAACTTAAGATAGTGAAATGTTGATTCAAGCTTTCAGCCTTTGAGTAGATTTTACGTTTCAATCTTTGATCCTAACAATGAACAGGTTGCATAAACTTGCTTAATAGGAGTTTAATTTCATTTCTATAAAACTAATTTGGATTTAGTTGAGGTTTGGATCTTTTACCAATCTTTGGCTTCCTTTGGTTCTTCTCTTCTCAATTTTCTTCTTCCAACAACCAAACTCTCTCTTTTTCCTTTCCTATATATATATACACATAAATCTTAGCCTTGTGCCTAAGCATGCTATAAGTCCCTAAGCTTCTCCCCCTACTTTCTGCTCTAATTAAAACTAATTTTGAAGTGACCTTCAACTAAAAAGTAATTGAACAAATCAATCGATCAAAAATTACACAAGTTGGGCACCCTCTTGGGCACCTGCTTCTCACCTTAGGGTGGCCCTCTACATCTCCTTGTGCTAAAAAAAGCTAAGTTTAGGTTTTTGGGTCCATTACCTTCAATTCTTTTACTAATTAGATCCTTAATGACACATATTATTTGAATTAACATCTATATAATAAGGGACAACCTTTGATGTGATAATTGTCCCATATAGTACCTTGGTTTGGAATGAGAGGGATAGCCTGATTTGGAGGGGGATTGTGGCTAAGATCTTAATGGCTAGAAACTTTTTTTTGAGAAGGGGGAAAAAGTGAGGTGTGAAAGGGCTGATGACAAAAATTTAAAATTTAAATTTCAAATTACGTTTTAGTTAGGGGAAAGGTAGAGTATGCGCGGGTAATTGTGCTTTGCACGGTCTGAGTTAGAAATATTACATCTAAAACTCAGTAAAAATATTCAAATTATATTAATATAGAAAACCAAGATATTACACAGCCTCTAGGGTGATTGCGTGGTTGTAATACCCTAGACTTTTAAATGAATGTGTGTGATGAATTTTATATGTCTTAGTGATGATTGTGTTCTAAAGTAGGGGGATGATGCTAGTATTCAATTTTGTTTAAAGAAGATGGAATTAAGAACTTGTTTAGAGCCTAAAACAAATTAAGTCAATATTGGTTTAAGGTTTAGTAAATTAAATCCCCTAATTGTCTAAATTAACTTAAGTAGTTGGAGGATAAATTCTAAGTGTTAGAAGGACTTCAAGTGTTAAGAAATTAGCTTAAGTGTAAGAGAATTAATGGTTTTAAAAGGGTAGGATGGTAATTTGGATTCAAGGTGGAAGAAGACAAAAAAAAAAAAATTAAGGAAATGGCCGCCCATGTAGGAAAAAGGATTGTTCAAATTGTCATATAGAAAAGAAAAGTCCAACTTGCCACGTGGAGGAGGATTATTCAATTTTGACTTAGTCAAATAGCCTAATTTTGACTAAGCTCTACATGAATACATACATGAGTGAGATGGTGACTTGGAGAACCATTTTGACCGGCGGCCAAATGAGGAAATGGAAGGGTTAAGTCGGTTAGGAACCTTGGCTTGGCCGAATGGTAGAGGGTTTTGCCCATTCTTGGCTTGTCTTATTGTGTATTAAGTGTCCAAGTAATTAAATTAAGTGGACCCCATGAATTTAATTAAAATTAGCTTAGGTGTAAAAAATTATAATGCATTAGAAGACATATGGAAGTCTTGTATTGGACCAAAGGACCAACTTGGTAGATGAAGAGGAGACATAGCCGAATGGCCATTTTATGGCTCGGCCAAGTGGTGGATTCATTAATAGCATTCGACCAAAGCAAAGAAAAAGGAAAAAAATAAAGAGAAAAAGAAGAGAAGAAGAAAAAAAGGAAATGAAGAGAAGAAAGAAAGGAAAAAGGAAGAAAAGAGAAGAGAAAGGAGAAGAAGAAGAAAATTAAATGAGCAAACTTTAGAGAAGAAAAGAGGTAAGTTTTCCTGTATTTTGTTTAAATTGCTTTCAAGCAAAATTAGGTTAAAATCTTGAGAGGAAAAACTAAGTAAAAGTACAGTTGGAAATTGTTTTAGGTTATTTTGGTGAATTGAATTCAAGAGGGGAATCAAAAGCTTGAAGGAAGGAGCTTGAAATCCCTAAATTGAGGAATTAGGGTTAAGTTCATTCTTCTTGATCTTCTTGAAGATTTTGGCTAAAGATTGAGGTAGGGAATTCTTACTTTACTCAATATATATATGTGTGTTATATGAGTGTAGAAATCGCAAAATTTAGAGAATATGATGAATTAGAATAAATTTTTGCAAGACTAGTGTTGGTGTGAACTTAGAGTGCCTATAAACATAACCAGGGTGATGGCTGTAAATTTCAGAATTTTGGCACCATAAAAACAGAATTTTTGTGATTTAAAGCCTTAAGTTTCAACTCAATTTGACTCCTTAATGTTTACTAGAAATTTTGGGTGAAAGCTTAGCATTTTGATGACCTAGAAACCTAGAATTCAACTAAATTTTGTTCCATGTTCAAGTGCTGGAGATTTCAGAATTTTATCACACTTTTGGACCCTAATTTACACTTAGAAACTTTGTTTAAAAGTGTAGGAAAGGAACCTAATTAATGTGTACATAATTGTTGTTTCCTTTATTTATTTAAAGTAGACAAAATGGTGTGTGAAGAAGCTAAAAATTTCTGTACCTTTATGCTTGTTTAAATATGAATTCTTCCATGTTTAAGTTGATTTAATGAAGTTGGAGATTGGATAAATGAATTGGTGTTGTGTTGTATGCTTACCTAGTATGCTTGTATAGCAAATTGGGAGCTAATATGATAGTATATGATGTTATCATTGCAAGTTAGTGTTGTGGATATATGATATTCATGCAAACTAATAAACCAAAAATGTGTACATAATGGAAAAGAAATGAAATAGTTGGTTAATTGTTTGGTTGGGGTTTGGGTTACAGAAAATATGAAGGATCTTGAGATAACCTCGGGTTGAAAGTCCCAGAACCTACGCAGGGTTTGGTTTTCATGCCAGTGGGTTAGTAACCCACAATATATTTAGTGTACCTATGGCGTATCGTTGCCCTGCACAGCGATCCAAAAGCACGTTTGGTTATGTGTTCAAATTTACTTATGGCGTATCGTTGCCCTGGGTCGTGACCCTAAAGCACATTTGGTTATGTGCCCACTTCTCGATGATTGTGTGCAAGATTGTTGTGAAATAGAAAATTTATTAAATGGCAACATAAGATGAATATCTATGAGTTGATAAAACGTTGTTAATTGTTGATGATGGATGGTTGTATTATGTTGATATTTTGTGGATTATGAATTTCTAGAATATTTATCTTGGTTATGTTTAATATGTTTTAAATGTGCATACTTTGTATTATATATATATATTGTTATAGAGTAGCGTGAGCACACCTCATTCGTGCTCACGTCTCTACAGATGTCAATGCAGAACTCACACAAGAAGACTAAAGGTGACCTGAAGCAAGAAGAGGAGATGTCTATGGCATGCCTGTACTTGCTGAGTAGTTTATATTTTGATAATGTACATTGTAAACTTAAGAAAATGTTAGTCCTTCTGATTTTTTGAAATGTAATAGCCATGAGGTCTAGTGATGTAAATTTGATGAGTTTATATTATTATGATTCCCTTGTGTGACTTGTGTATTATCTTCTATTATGGTTTAGCAAGATCATAGTGTGATAGTTGTGAGTCATATTCCGTAACTATAGTGTATGCTCTGATATTATGAC
>JAVXUM010000023.1:13443287-13461908 GCA_035590655.1 Pouteria glomerata
ATTCGGAGTGTCCCATCTTTCTTGGCCGCAAATAAAGCCGGTGCACCCCAGGGAGAGGTGCTCGGTCTTACAAAACCCTTGGCCTTCAACTCTTCTAGTTGATTTCTCAATTTCGCCAATTCTGCCGGTGCCAACCGATACGGAGGAACGGAAATGGGCTTTGTACCCGGGATCAAGTTAACACTAAACTCAACCTCCCTCTTCGATGGCAACCTTGGCAACTCCTGTGGGAACACATCAGGAAACTCATCGACTACCCTCGATAATTGAGCCTTCTGTTTCTCACCCTCGTCTTCAAACATCATACTGGCAAACAATGCATACAAGTCTGCTTTCCTGCGACTTCTCCACGAAGGCAATTCAGACAAGGTACACCGATCAACCAGGAAATGAATAGACGTGCCGTTGGGGGTGAGAAGGGTCACTTTTCGGTTAGGGTAATCAATTGTGGCCTTATAAGCCTCAAGCCAATCCGTGCCCGAAATAACATCAAATTCTCGCATATCCAACACAATTAAGTCCGTGGAAACAACCGTTGCTTTCTTCTCAAACATATTTTCTACACATAATTCACATTTCTTCACCACGGATGTCAGGGAAGAAAATCCAGCAGTTGGGGTCTCTACCAATAACAACAGTTCCATAGGGCTGACTTCCAAACCCAATGCAGACACACACTTAGCAGAGATAAATGAATGAGAAGCTCCCGTGTCCAATAGCACCACAGCATATGAAGAATTCACACGGAAGATACCTCGAGTGATCAATGGCTCTGCCGGTGTCTCCTGCTGAGTGAGAGCAAACACTCGCCCATGTACTTGGCTGGTGGGTGGCCTGCCGTCTCTCTGACTTGAGGAAGCTCCTTTCTGCAGCTGGGAGGCCCCGCTCTGAGAGGTTCCCACTGGAGGGCCTCTCTATTGCGTCTGCTGCTGGGGTGTCGAGTCACGGCTGCTCTGGACACTCTGAGCCCCCGGTCCAGTCTTCCCATTGATGCTCTGCAACTGGGGATAATAACGCTGAACATGCCCGGCCTACCCACACCGGTAACATACCCGGGTATCAACTGGAGCTCCGTCTCCAGGTCGGCCTGTGGACTCTGCCATCACCCGCAGCAGTGGGCAGTCGATTTTTATATGTCCCGGTTGCCGACAGTTGAAACAAATTGGCTGGCCCAAGTCAGTTTTTCTCAACGGCCTGGGGGCTATTCCAGTTGATTGGGCTGGCTGCCCCTGAGAAGTGGAGGCATCCCCTTTCTACCTCTTACTACTTTGCCCCTCTGACTGTTCCATTCGGCTCCGGCCACGGCGATCTTCTATTATGGTTCGGGTCTCCAACATATCCCGCTCTACTGCCATGGCTCGGTCAACCAGCTCCTCATATTCATTAAGCCGGAGCATGACCATCTTATTGCGGAGCACAAGCCTCAATCCCCGCTCAAATTTCTGGCATTTCAGCCGTTCAGTAGTAATGAGTTCTGGGGCATGCTTGGATGGATCTGAGAACTGTCGCTCATAATCCAGCACCGTTTTATTGCCCTGGATGAGATTGGCAAACTCCTCCCGCTTGGCATCCCGCAGAGCTTGGGGAAAGAAGTAATCACGGACCTTTTCCTTAAATTGGTCCCATGTAAGCCCCACGTGACTCTGAGCCTCTTTTACACTCTTCCACCAGGTTGAGGCTCGTCCTACTATTTGGAAAGCAGTTAGTGTGATGCGGGTGGCGGGGCTCAATGATCTCCAAGGCTTTTAAAATTTTCTCACATTCGTCTTAGAAATACTCTGCTACCTCGGTGTCAGCCGCACCATCATAACTCGAAGGCTTCATCCTCCGAAATTGCTCTAAGTTGCTCTTGGTGGCACCCGCTCGGACTTGTGGTTGGGGTGCTGCCCCTGCCCCGCCAGCCATTGTGGCCATTGCAGTCGCCAATTATTATAGGAAAGCCCCGGCGTCCACGGCAGCAGGTGGAGGAACTGCTGGTAGTGCCGCTCTGCCCTGGGGCATGGGTGGCATTTCAGCCACCGCACTGTGCTCCACCTCAGCACTATGCACTGGGGCATCCATCATCCCCTTACCTCGGCCCCGTCCTCTACCCCCCAGCTCTTCTCTTGTCGGCATTCTAAAACACACGAAAGAATGCACTACAATTTAGTACCATCATCACATGTTACCAAACACTGAAAACAAAAGCAAGTAAACACATTACATCAATGCCACGTATTCATGCAATATGAAATGCAAATAATCCCATGTCCCTAGGTAGTCTAACCTAGGCTCTGATACCATCATATCACGCCCCGAGTCCGGAGACCCAAGGAGTAAGTGTAAAACATGCATATCATGTAACCTGAGTCATCGAATCAGAGCTAATGCACCGGTCACATAGTGGACCCACAAAACATAACGGCTATATAACGGTCTAAAAATTGGTCAAATGGGGGTACCTAATAGAATACCTGTGTAATTAATATACTCACTGCTATACTACTACGCAGTGGTCATACATTCACATTCATAATCATTCATCTAATCCACATTAACCAACATAACCATATAACCTTTCCACTACTTGAATTTCCATCATTTTGTACAAGTCAAGGCCTTATGGCCATTACAAACCAAAAGTAAAAGAAATTATATACAAACAAGGGCTTTTAAAAATAATGTACAACATGAATAATCTGTTTCACTTTTGCAAAACATAGTTGTTCTCTCGAGGTCTCCCCTACTCGTCCTGCGTGGGTCTTGCAAGAAAATCTGTAGGGACGTGAGCACAGACAGCGTGTGCCCACGATACACTCCCCATAATATACCCAGAATGCATGTAATAAGCACGATACAATGCAGCAAGAAAACTCAAGTTTGGAGCATGAAACATATGACTCAAGATTCAAGGTATAAGCTAGTTTTATAATCCATTTCTCATACCAAAACATGCATAATCAATTATCCTTAATTAAACCGTTATTTTATTCGTTTGCGTATTCATCACACATCTCAAATACTCACACATCATCGGGGATTGGGTTCCATTTCGACGTTCTTGTTCCGGGCGACGCCGCAGCCCCCAGCGTGCTTTAGGGTGGCAACCCAGGGCGACGCTACGCCCGTGTGTATGTCTAAGCCAATACACTGCCCTCATTCTGTAGGCTACAAACCTACTGGTATGAAACACCAACCCTACGCAGGTTCCGAGATTTTTGACCCGAGGGTAACATTCCCCATTCCTATTTTCTGTACCCACAATCCCCGGCAAACAACCAATCATTTCGTTTTATTCTTCTTCCATTAAGTTTGTAAATTATGTGGATTCGCATGTAACACATTACCTTTAGTGTTTCATTATCCCAAATCCATCCATAAACTTTCACATTCTCATTTATCTTTTCTTAAGACAAACCTAGTGTCTTCATGAACATAACATTTCATCTCAATTCAAGTAGTATTTCATTTCATTATCTCAATTCAAGTACAACATATCATTTCATCATCTCAATTCAAATGCAAGATATCAACAACACATCATAATCAAGGTATCACGAATGTGAAATGATTCATAAGAGTTCATTCTAAATGTTGCACATGTTGAAGAGTATGGTAGATAGTTCACATATAAGATGCAAAGAAAAACAGGGTTCAGCAACTAGGGGCGGTGGGCACCTGTGCCCATACTCAGGCGGGTGCTCGCCGGAGGCCTATTTTGGGCAATACTTAGCTCGGGCGCACGGCCTGTCTCACAAGCATGCGCCCGCCAAGGGGGTGCTCCTCCGGGCTAGTTCAACTTTCTTGTTTTCACTCCCCTCCTCCACTCTCACTCATCCTTAAACACCAATTTCCATTTTATGACCACTTTTACATCCCTCAAGATCCTTCTAACTCAAAATCCCAAATTTCTCCTAACTCTCTTCCTTCTCCTCCTATCCCTCTTTAACATGCAACTCAACTCAAGGATTACTTATATGTCTAGTTTTTAGTTTAGTTCTCTACAAGACATCATGTTTCTATTTGCTTTCTATCACAACTACAAGGATTTAGAGGAGAAGAAGAATTCAAAGTTATATTAGGGGAAGTTTCCCTACCTCAAATTTAAGCTTTACTTCACTCCAACACTTCGTGAACTCTTCAAGACTCCCCAAGATGACTTCTCCTTCTTTCTTCTTCAAACACTTGGTCTCTTCTTGATTCTCTTCTTCCCTTTAACTTACTTTATCACTTCTCTTCTTCTTTCTCCTTGCCTTCAATTCTTTTCAAACTCTCCAAAATTTTCTCTCAAACTCACTTTAATGGCCGGATAGTTCTCCTCACAATGGTCTCCCTCTTTCTTTCCTTTATATATTTTTGTTTTCTTGTCATTTATTCATTTTACCACTACCTATACGTACATATACATATATGCAATCAAGGTGGCCAACCAACCAATTTTCACCACACAAATTCACCAAATTGTATGCATATATGCATCTAAGTCTTCCCAAGCATTAACTTAAGGGTCCCACCACCTTAATTGCAATTAACTTAATAATAAAACAAAAGACAAACACAATGGAAGCCACCAAGGGCTTTGGTCGGCCACTTACCCTTCTCTCAACCATCTCACATTAAAATATATATAAATGCAAGCTTAGGTGGAGGTCAACAATTCAACAATTCGAGGCTTTATTCTCATTGGTCTAAATTTAGTTTACTAATTCAAAAAGGGATGCCAGAGCCTCCTCGACCGGATTTCTTCTATTTCTTTGCATTCTCAATTCTTCTTTCATGCATTAACCCACTACTCTCCCTTATAAAATCATCACATGCATACTCTATTTGCACATACACCAACAAGACCATGCATACAACCTTCCAAAACTTAGAAAATATTGAAGAACAAATCTTAAACCACAACAAGCTCTAACTCATTTCAAGGAAACCAAAACCAATTCCATCAATCTCATTCATACTAAGGGCAAGGGTATCACAGTCTCCCCTCTTTACAAAAATTTCATCCTCGAAATTTATACACGACATAAGTAAGGAAAATTGTTTACAAGGACATCTAAGAGAATAAGGAAGGAAATTGAGCCCTCATTTCTGCTTCACACTCCCAAGTTGACTCTTCGATGTCATGATGTTTCCACAATACTCGGACCAAAGGAATAGTCTTGCCTCGTAACACTTGGTCTCGAGATCCAAAATCTGGACCGGTCTCACTTCATAGTTGGCATCTGAATCATTTTTTACTTCCGTCCAATCCAACACGTGAGAAGGGTCCGGCACATACCTCCGGAGCATAGACACATGAAACACTTCATGCACGCCAAAAAGTTGTGGTGGCAGGGCTAGGTGGTAAGCTACCTCACCCACTCTCGCCAAAATCTCAAACGGGCTGATAAAACGGGGAGACAACTTTCCTCGTTTGCCAAAACGGAATTGCCCCTTCCGGGGTGAAACCTTGAGGAAAACATGGTCTCCCACTTGGAATTCCAATGGCCGTCTCCGTCGGTCCGCATACCTCTTCTGGCGACTTTGAGCTGTCTCCAACCGTTGCCTAATCAACTTTATTTTCTCGTTCATTTCCTGGACTATATCAGGCCCAATCATAGCCGTCTCTCCAACTTGTGTCCAACACACTGGGGAACGGCACGGCCTTCCATACAATGCTTCAAAAGGCACTATGCCGATGCTTGATTGATAGCTGTTGTTATAAGCAAATTCCACCAGTGATAAATGCTCCTTCCAACTCCCTTTGTAATCCAGGACACAAGCTTGAAGCATATCCTCCAATACCTGAATAGTCCTCTCTGATTGGCCATCTGTCTGGGGATAAAATGCTGTACTGAAGCATATGTCTGTCCTTATTACCACTTGAAAACTCTACCAGAAATAGGAAACGAACCTGGGGTCTCGGTCAGAGACGATAGAAACCGGTGTCCCATGTAGCTTGACAATCTCTCGGATGTATAACCGGGCTA
This sequence comes from Pouteria glomerata, assembly GCA_035590655.1. NCBI lineage: Eukaryota > Viridiplantae > Streptophyta > Magnoliopsida > Ericales > Sapotaceae > Pouteria > Pouteria glomerata. The sequence goes on from JAVXUM010000023.1 coordinate 13,449,239, forward strand.
GGGCATCTATGGAGTCGGTTGTCTTCATTGCCAAGAAATGGGCTGATTTCGTCAATCGATCTACAATCACCCAAATAGCATCACAACCCTTCATTGTCTTTGGCAGCCCTGTGATAAAATCCATGGTGACGTGCTCCCACTTCCATTCCGACACAGGCAAAGACTGGAGTAAGCCCGCAGGCCGTTGATGTTCTGCCTTCACCTGTTGACATGTTAGACACCGTCCTACAAACTCTGCCACGTCTCTCTTCATCCCAGCCTAGTAAAACTGACGCTTCACGTCATGATACATCTTTGTGCCTCCCGGATGCACCGCCAATCGGGATTGATGAAACTCCCTCATGACTTCATCTCTCATTGCAGGGGGCACAAGGATTCTTCCTTGATACTTTAACGCTGCTCCTTCCATTGTCTAGCCAAGTAAATCAATCAAGCCCTCAAGTTTCTGGCAAATCTCCTTGGCCTCTGGATCAACTTGTTGGGCTTCAATTACTCTTCTCACCAGGGCTGGATATGTCATTGAAGTGAACAACATACTTCTTTCTACTTCCTCTTCTAATGTCATTGCAAACTCCCCAAGTGTGCCTAGTATCTCCCACTCCTTCACTGCTAGACTGGCCACTACACTCCTCGTCTTTCGACTCAAAGCATCCGCCACCACATTGGCCTTGCCGGGATGGTAGTGAAGATCAAAGTCATAATCTACCATATATTCCATCCATCGGCACTGCCTCAAATTCAGGTCCTTCTGAGTGAAGTTATACTTGAGGCTCTTATGATCAGAAAAGACCTCAAATCTCTCTCCATAGAGGTAATGCCTCCAAGTCTTCAATGCAAAGATCACGGCCAATAACTCCAAGTTATGCACGGGGTAATTGCTTTCATGGCTTTTCAACTGGCGATAACCATGGGCTACCGCCCTTCCATTCTACATCAAGACGCACCCCAGTCCCTCTCGAGAGTCATCACAATACACAGAGTAGCCCGCTCCTCTCTTTGGGATGATGAGCACTAGGGCGGGGGTTAGCCTATGCTTGATTTCTTGGAATGCCTTCTCGCAGGCCTCATTTTACTCAAACTTTACCAAGCAGTCCGAGGGGTAAGGCAGTAAAAGGCAAAAAGGGGGTGCCTCCACATCTCAGGGGCAGCCAGCCTAATCAACAGGAGTGGCCCCCAGATTGCCAAGAAAAGCTGACTCGGGCTAGACAATTTGTTTTAACTGCCGGCAACCGGGACATATAAAGAATGACTGCCCACTGCTGCGGATGATGGCGGAGTCCACAGGCTGACTCGGAGGCGGAGCCCCAGTTGATACCCGGTGTGCTACCGGTGTGGGCAGGCCGGGCATGTTCAGCGTTATTGCCCCCAGCTGCAGGGCATCAGTGGTGCTATTAGACACGGGTGCTTCCTATTTATTTATCTCTGCTAGGTGTGTGTCTGCATTAGGCTTGGAAGTTAGTCCTATAAAATTGTTGTTATTAGTAGAGACCCCAACTGCTGGATTTTCTTCTCTAACCTCCGTGGTGAAGGACTATGAATTGTGTGTAGAGGATATGTTTGAGAAGAAAGCGGCGGTTGTTTCCACGGACTTAATTGTGTTGGATATGCGAGAATTTGATGTTATTTTGGGCATGGTTTGGCTTGAGACTTATAAGGCCACGATTGATTGCCCTAACCTAAAAGTGACCCTTCTCACCCCTGACGGCACGTCCATTCATTTTCTGGTTGATCGATGTACATTGTCTGAATTGCCTTCGTGGAGACATCGTAGGAAAGCAGACTTGTGTGCATTATTTGCTAGTATGGTGCTCGAAGACGAGGGTGAGGAGCAGAAGGCTCAATTACCGAGGGTAGTCGAAGAGTTTCCTGATGTGTTCCCACAGGAGTTGTTGGGGTTGCCACCGAGGAGGGAGGTTGAGTTTAGTGTTGACTTGATCCCCGGTACGGAGCCCATTTCCATTCCCCCATATCGGTTGGCACCGGCAGAATTGGCAGAGTTGAGAAATCAACTAGAAGAGTTGAAGGCCAAGGGGTTTGTAAGACCGAGTACCTCTCCCTGGGGTGCACCAGCATTATTTGCGACCAAGAAAGATGGGACACTCCGAATGTGCATCGACTACCTTACAACTACGCAGTGGCTTTATCATATAATCATACATTCACATCCATAATCATCCATCCGATCCACACTAACCAACATAACCATATATCCATTTTGCTACTCGAATTTCCATCATTTTGTACAAGTCTAGGCCTTATGGCCATTACAAACCAAAAGTAAAATAAATTATATACATTACAAAAACTTTTCAAAATAAATGTACAACATGAAGATTTTACTCCACTTTTGCAAAATAGACTCGTTTCCCCCCCAAGTCTCTCCTACTCGTCCTGTGTGGGTCATGCAGGAAAATCTGTAGGGATGTGAGCATGGACGGCGTGTGCCCACGATACACTCTCCAAATATAACATGAATACATATAATGATCATGATACAATGCTACAATGAGAGCTTGATGTAAAGCATGGAAACATATAACTCATGTTACAACATATAAGCAATTTCATAACTCAAGTCTCATATCAAAACGTACATTCTTATTCATCCCTAGTTAACCATTATCTTGCTCGTTTGTGTTCACATCACACATCACATAACCACACATCATCGGGGATTGGGTTTCGCTCCGACATCCTTGTTTCGGGCGACGCCGCGGCCCCCAGCGTGCTTTAGGGTGGCAACCCAGGACGACGCTATGCCCGTGTGTATGCCTAAGCCAATACACTGCCCTCATTTTGTAGGCTACTAACCTACCGGTATGAAACACCAACCTTACGCAAGTTCCGGGATTTTTGACCCGAGGGTATCACTCCCCATTCTTATTTTCCGTACCCCATAATACGCGGCACACAACCAATCATTTCATTTTCTTATCTTCCATTAAGTTTGTACATTATGTGAATGGTTCTCATGTCACACATTCCATCTTCATAACATATATCATTCCATAATTCTTCTCATCTTAAGAGCATTATCATGCATGTGAACATAAGCACTGTGGTTCAAAGGAATTCAGTTCAACATTTTCATTTCAAACTCATTTCCTTTCATCATCCCAAGACAAATGCAATATGCCATAATCAAGACAGCACAAATATAAAGTGAAGTAATATGGGTTCATTTGAGATGTTCCATGTAAGTAGGAGTAAGATTGGTATCTAACAAATAAGGTACAAAACAAATCAAAGTTCAGCAAACAGGGGTCGGACACCCAAGGGGGTCTCAGTCGGGCACCCAAGGCCTCGGGCGCACGGCCCCTCCTCAGGTCGGGCGCCCACCGAGAGGCAGTGTCTGGCCTATTGTAGCTCGGGCGCACGGTCTGTTTCCCAGGCATGTGCCCACCGAGGGTGGGGTTTTTCTGGGCTTTTGCCCATCTTTGGTTTTGGACCTCTACCTTCTACCCTTATGCCTTTTTGACACCAATTCTCACTATTTATTCATTTTAATCTCTATCCAAGTCACTTGAACTAAGAAAATTCTTAAAGTTTTCATTTTTTTCTTCCCTCTCCTCTCACCCTCACTACCAAACATATCACCCCAAGCATTATCTCTAGGTCTAAGTTTAGTTCCAAAGATTTGATTTACTTCCCAACAATTCATGCTTCATTAACTAGCTAGTGCTTCTACTAAAATTCAAAAGAATAGTAGAAGAGCTCAACTTTAAAGTATGAGAAGTTCCCTACCTCAAGCTTGAGATCAACTCTTTCAACCACTTCAAAGTGATTGTCCTTTCTCCTTCTTCAAACTAGCACCAAGATCAACTAGCTTCACACACTTGATCTCCTTTTGACTTTCTCCTTCTTCTTGCTTATGTCTCCACTTCAACTCTTAGTCTTCTTCTTCTTCTTCTTCTTCTTCTTCTTCAAGTTTTCCTAAATTTTCTCCCAACTTCCTTTCAATTTTCTCCAATGGCCGGCTCTCCAATGGTCTTTTTCTCTTCCTATACTTTGCCTTACAACTTAATATATTTCACCAACCAAATATACATACACACATATATCTATACACCTTGGCCGATTGAGCCTCTCTCCACCACAATTTCATTAACATACACATATATACATATAAGCAATGCACACAAAGTCACTTATGCATTAACTCAAGGGTCCTACCATTTTAAATGCAAATTTGACTTACATAACACAATAAAACAAAGGAAATGGAAACCCTAATGCCCTTGACCGTGTAATACTTTGAACTTTTTAAGTGCATATACTTGGAACCTCTGGTGTGTTTTGAACTCAACTTGAAATCTAAGTTAAAGAACCTTCTTAGAATTTAAACCTAGTCCAAAGAAGACAATATTTATGCATCATAAAACCCTAAAATAAATTTAGACAACATTAGTTTATATTTAGGGGTTTGGAAACCCTAATTGGCTAAGTTGAGTTCAATGAGTTGTTAAGTGAATTTTAGCAATTTTTAACTTGAAAATACTAGGGTTTTGGCTCAAATTCAAGGAGATTAATCTATTCTAGAGGTTTAGAAAAATAATTAGAATTTAAAGGATGAATTAAAAAGGAATTGGAAGGGCATTCGGCCACATAGTAAGAAATGGCACCAAATTTTGACTTTTGGCACTAATTTTGACCTAAGGACATAAAGGTAATTATGTAAATTATTGAAGGTCAAAATAATAATTTGATCTATGATGGAAGGAGACAAAAATGTCATGAGGTTTGCCATATAGGAAAAAGATAATATGAAATTGCCACGTGGATGAAATAAAAGTATGCCATTGGTTGAACCAAATTTTGACCTAGTCAAATGTTTAATTTTGACTAATAATTTGCATGGACCAATAGGAGACCTAAAGGAAGGTGACCTGGACTATTTGACTAGCCAAGATGGAAAAAGAAATAGCCTAGGTCGGTTGGGAAGGGGAGCTTGGCCGAATGGGGTTTTCTTAAGCATTTTAGAAGAGCCTTGTTGGTGTATTAAGGGTTAATGTGAATTAAATTAGGTGGACCCCACTCATTAAATTGGAAGAGCTTAAGTGTATTTGAATTGTCAAATTAAAGACCAAATGAAGATGTTTCATTGGACAATAAAGCCAAAATAAATCAAAAAATTGATGGAGACCAAAACACCTACCCGGGTGGTCTTTAAAGGCCATTCAACCATTCTAATTCAAGCCATAGAGTTCGGCCAGCTAGGGAAACAAAGGAGAAATTGAAGAGAAAAGAAGAGAAAAAGGGGAAGAAGAGAAGAAAAGAAAGAAAAGTGAAGAAAAGGAAGAAGAAAAAGGGAAGAGAAAGGAGAAGAAGAGGAAGGAGAAAAAGAATATCAAGGAAGATCAAATTTATTAAAAGGTGGTAAGTTAGTTTTATTTTGTTTTAAATTAATTTTTGGAAAGACTTAAATTGCATCTTTGAAAGGAGAAATTAAATAAAAATGGTGTTTTTTTGGGGAATTTTGGAGAATTAATTCAAAGAAGAAAGAAATTGAAGAAAGGAGGTAGAAAGTGTCAAGTTTGGAGACTTGGAAGTGCCATACTTTCTTCTTCAAATTTTTGAAGATTTTGGCTTAACATTGAGGTAGGGATGCCCTACTCTACTTCATATATGTATGTATATATGTTTGGGGTGTTATATGTGTGATTGGATTTGGAAAATTTGGAAGAAATAGTGAAAGGATTGAAAACTAGCTAAACTAGCTATATGTTTACTAAAATGGCTAAAAACCTAACTTAATGGAGGGCTGAATATTTTTCCTTTTGGGAACTGAAAAATAGAGGTTTTAGGGTTTAGAAACCCTAGGGTTTACATAAAATTGATCTCTTAAAGTGTATGCAAAAAATTGTGCAAGTTTGTAGTTTTTTGGTACCTAAAAATCCTAAAAATGTCACAATTTCGTGGGAAGCTTTTGGGCTGGAAATCTCAGGTTTTAAGGGCTGGAAATCAGTCCCTAGAAGGCTCAAATTCTCTAGTGTCCATTGAAATTCAATCCTCCCAAGTTTGGTTAAGTTTCGATACAAAAACATCACAAATCGGTAGCATAGAAACCAAAAAGGGGATGGAAAAACCTAACCAGCTAGGGGCTGTATTTCCAGCCACTTGAGCAATATTTTAGACTTGAAATTTTGGTTAGAATGATAAATTAAAAGTGTGGAAAAAACCCCTAATTGGTATGGTAAAAATCGGCCGAGTTTCGGGGATATAAACTTGACCGTTTTGACATAAAATGGAACTAAATCTGTACCCACTTATACTTATTCAAGATTTGGAATTATTTATGTATTTATGAAAACTAAAGGTTGGTGAATATATTAGAAGAGTGTTTGTTGGTTATCTAACAAGCTTATGTGATGAATTTAGAAGATATGTTGTTACATGTACTTAAGGGAAATTTGAAAGTTTTGTAGACAAATGTTATAAGGACCTACACCATTCTTATTTTTGGTGGAAACAAAGCATGGATTTAAAGTAAGAAATAAAAACAATTGGGTGATGTAAAATTTGAGAATTATATATTAGTATATGTTAATTGCTTTAAACATAAGGTCAGCGAAGTGTAAAGAACCTAGAACCATCATTTGAAGTGTTTTGGTGACCTTAAATCTTAAGTTTCATTAAATTCTTAGCCTTCAAAGTAGGTTGAGATTTTGAAGTTTGGACATGCCTTGAGACCTAAGATTTTATAAATGCCAGAATAAAATGGTGTATGAAAATAACTAGTCAAAATTTTATCTATGAACTTGAATGAAAGGTATGCTGGATTACCCCTACAACTTGAAAGAAAGACGTATAAAAGTAATGACTAAAATAATTAAATTTTATTATGTTTTATAAAGGTAATGACTAAATTACTTAAATTTTATTATGTCTTAAATGGTCTGAGAGATAATGGTAAATAGATGATGCATCTGTGATGCTTAGAGATAAATGAATTAAAAGGTGAGTAATGGCTATGTTGAAATTAATTAATAATGTTTGAGGTTGCTTAGGTAACCTACTGATGTTTAGTGTTGAGTTGAGGTTGTTTGGAAACTTTATGAAGAATGATATATAGTTTGAATGTTATTTTATGAATTTAGAATGGACTGAGGTTTTATAGGCAATCTAGAAAAAACTTGATGTTGAGAATGATTTAGAATGATTTGAAAAATTTTAGGGCCTTATATGAATTAAATAGATTAAAGAGAATTGAGGTTATTTAAGGAATTATGATTAATTGGTATTATTTTTGGTAAATTAAAGTTTTAGAATATCAAAGAATCTCAAGATTAGTTAAACGTTAATTTGATGACCCAAATACCTAGAATCTTATTTCTTTAAATCTAAATGAAAATATGAAAATTTGAAGTTAGAAAACCAAGTTTAAATGTTACTTTAATCTTAGAAAAATATTGTAAGAATATGAAAGGAAAATGACTAAGTGTTGTACTTAAAATTATCATTTTCATAGTACCTAAAAGAGAGCCTAATATTGTATTACATTGTAAACTTTATGTTTCATTACACTTGAAGTTATGTACATAAGCTTAAATTTACTAGGGTAAGATGGTATCATATTGCTACAGTGCTATGCCATTATAATTACTCAAAATAAACAAAAAGGAACCCAAATTGTGTGATATGCTTATGGATTATTCCTTTGTTAATCTTAATAATTTATATCTCTAAAGTGGATTATATAAGTTTGTGATGTTACAAATTTACCTTATGCACTTAAATGGAAATTTGGTATCCATGTAACTGATGTGTGATTGAATTGTGATCTAATTTAATGAATCTCACGGAATAGGAATTATGATGGAATGGTTATGGAATAGTTATGGCAATGATGGAACGATTATTGAAACCGCGATCTATGAAATGGAAATGAAATAAGGAAAAGGTACGGAGAAATAGGTAGGGTCTTGAGATACCCTCGGGTTGAAAGTCCCGGAACCTACGCAGCGTTTGGTTTTCATGCCAGTAGGTTAGTAGGTCACAACATGTTTAGCCCCATATACATATATATTTATGGTGTATCGTTGCCTTGGATTTGTAATCTTAAAGCACGTTTATTTGTACACCTGGCGTATCGTCGCCCTGGGTTACGACCCTAAAGCACATTTATGGTTTACCCTTGACCGGATGATGGTAGGCGGTATAAGGGAGGTGGAGTGACCAGGGAGGCAGCTAGGAAATAAAATGGTGTTTGTGAAATCTATGGAATGTGAACAATTATTGGCATTAAATCTTTGGTGAGTGAATATTTATTATATGTTGGATTTTATTGTAATTGGTTATGTGTTGTATTGTAAATTTCACAAATGACTGTATGATGCAAACTATTGTATATTTTAATTTACTAGTCTGATCATATTTTATGCATTTCAATCGTATATCACCATGCATTATATATATATATAATGTTGTGGAGTAACGTGAGCACACGCCGTCCGTGCTCACGTCCCTACAGATGCCACGCAGGACCCACTCAGGAAGGTTAGCTGGAATCTGAAGAAGTAATGTCTCACATCTGTGTATTTATTTTAAGTGATATAAATTTTGTAAAAAAAGAAAAAAAATTTGTACAGATTATTACTTAGTAGTAAGATAGACATGTAATGGCCATGAGGCCGAATTATATAAACAACTTTAAATGTTAGTTGTAGTATTATTTATGTAGGTCTACGGCGTGGATGTTGTGTTGCTCTGATACATTATCAAGTTGTGCATGGTTTGGTGTGCTCATCACTCACTCCCTGGGTTCTCGAACCCGGGGGTGTGACAGCCCGGCCATTCTTTTCCTTCTCCATTTCACTCTTAATATTATATATATATATATAAGCCTACATGGAGGTCAAAGAGTCAAGGCTCAATTTAATTGTTTCAAGTTAAGTGTGTTTAGTCCAAATGGCATGGACTTAGTCAACTTGAAACCATAACCTCCTATGGCCGGCTCTCCCCTTCTCCATTCCTATTTCCTTTGCTTACTTGAAACCAAACAAATTCTCTCCATTCTACATCATCTAGCCGGCCACCCTTGAGCCTCACATGCATATTCACAACAAACAAATGCACAAACCAAACCATGCATACATCCTCCAACACTTAGATAAATTTTAGGACCATGATCTTTTCCCACAACAACTCTAACTTCTAATACTTAGAACAACTTGAATAACTTAACCCTTCATCACATTAACAAGTTCGAATCTTATCTCTATAAGAAAGACATTAAGGATTTTCATTCACACCAAATGTGAGGTTATCACAACATCTTCTAGTAATCATCATTCTACTTGTCATTATTACAATAACTTAGAACATATTATTCATTCATGCCCTTATAGGAAAAAGACTAACAGTGGACCCAAAATGATGTGGGTTCCAAAGAAGAAAATGAATTTACATGATAATTTGTCTAACCCTCAAGGACCCAAGAAGATGTGGGTACCAAAAGTCAATGGTTGATTTTTTTTTGTAAGTTTGCCTGAAATCTAAATCAAAGAGTGAAAGATGGTTTCTTGATAGTGCTTGCTCAAGGCATATGATGAGTGGTACAACTATATTCACTTTTTTAACATCTGGAAATGGAAGATTTGTCACTTTTGAAGGCAATAGCAAAGGAAAAATTATTGGTGTAAGTAATATTGGTGAACCTCTATGCCCTGCCATTGAAAATGTATTATTAGTTGAAGGTTTAAAACATAATTTGCTTACTATTAGTCAATTATGTGATAAAGATAATCATTCCATATTTGATCATTCCAATTGCATCATAGAGAATAACAAAGACCACAAGACATTATTTGTAGGGCATAGACATGAAAATTTTTATGTTGTTTATTTAAATGATTTATCTTTGAATGATGTCAAATGTTTTGCAGCAATGAGTGATGCTAGTTGGTTATGGCATAGAAAACTTGGACATGCTAGCATGGATTTAATTTCAAAACTTTCCAAATATGACTGAGTTGTTGGCTTACGAAATATTGAATTTGAAAAAGACAAATTATATGATGCGTGTCAATTTGGAAAGCAAGTTAGAACATCTTTCAAATCTAAAAATATAGTTCAACTTCTAGACCATTACAACTACTACACATAGATCTTTTTGGCCCTATTAGGACCTTTAAGTCTCTGTGGAAAATCATATGCACTTATGGTAGTTGATGATTACTCTAGATTCACATAGATAGCATTCCTAGCTCATAAGGATGAAGTTTTTCATGTTTTTACAAAACTTTGTCAAAAACTTCAAAATGAAAAGAGATTTCTTATTTCTTCAATTAGAAGTGACCATGGTAGAGAAATTGAAAATTCTTCTTTTGAAAAATATTGTGATGAACATGGTATAGATCATAACTTCTCGGCTCCTAGAACTCCTCAACAAAATGGTGTAGTTGAGAGGAAGAATAGGACTCTTGAAGAAATGACCAAAACTATGTTTTGTGAAAATAATCTACCAAAGTACTTTTAGGCCGAGGGGGTTAACACCGCTTATTGTATTGTAAATCAAGCAATGATTAGACCCATTTTAAAGAAAACTCCATATGAGCTATGGAAAGGTAGAAAGCCCAATATTAACTACTTTCATGCATTTGATTGTAAATGTTTTGTTTTGAACAATAATAAAGATAACTTGCGAAAATTTAATGCAACATTGGATGAAATAATATTTCTTGGATATTCTACTTCTAGCAAAGCTCATAGAGTATATAATAAAAACTTTAGTTGTAGACCCGATATTATTTTTAGTGTATGCATGTGTACTAGATTTCAATCATGCCCTGAGGGATCTAATGTTATTGCGATTAAATGTATTTTTAGATATTTAGTAGGAACATATAATTCAGGATTGTTTTCTCCTGAGAACATTTCTTTTGATCTTATTGGTTACTCTGATGCGGACTTTGTCGGATGTAAAGTTGATAGAAAAAGTACTAGTGGAACTTGTCAATTTTTAGGTCATTCACTTATATCATGGTTTAGCAAGAAGCAAAATTTTGTAGCATTGTCCACTGCGGAAGTCAAGTATATTGCGGCTGGAAGTTGTGCACAAATTTTATGGATGAAGCAACAATTAGAAGATTTTGGGCTCTACTTTAATCAAATTCTAAATAATTGTGATAATTCTAGTGCTATTCGTTTATCAAAAAATCCCATTCAACATTCTAGGACCAAGCACATTGAAATTAGACACCACTTTCTTAAAGATCATGTACAAAAATGTGATATTACTCTTGAATTTGTTGGGACAAAAAATCAATTAGCCAATATTTTTACTAATCCATTGACTGAGGATAGATTTTGTTATTTCCGTAGAGAACTTAGTATGTCTAATCCAATATGATATTGATTTAATCTCATTGATGCTATCATATGTTTAGGGGGAGTTAAATATATTGTAATGATCATTTTTTACATTGACATTGATGCACATATTTAGGGGGAGAAATAAGATTAATTTTAATTTTTTTCCTCTCTTAATAATATTTTTGATGATGTCAAAGGGGGAGAAGAACAATATTGATGATTGATATATTGAGCTTATACGAGCTGAAAATCTTTTCTAATTTTTTGTCATTTGAAAATTTAAGTATTAAATCATCAATGGTTTCTTATCATAAAAAAAAGGCACGATTGTTGACCAAAGGTTTATGAATTTAGTTTTACAATTGATTTTGATTATAACAAATATTGAATTAAATTTTCACAATTAATTTTCAAATGAACATCGTATGAAATGTTACAATTCATTTTAATTTGATAGATTTAAGATAATATGCTTGGAAGAGATTGATACTATTTTTGAGATATTTTTACATAATTTGGATGAAGAAATATAGGAATTTCAAAGTTTGGAGTAATGGAAATTAATAAAAGATGAAGACTTGAACTAGAAAGTTAACTTGGATGAATAGAGAAATCAGATATATATTAGTATTTTAATGATATCTGAAGATCTAATGGTTCAATTTTCAAGAAATTTTAATATAGTAAACTAGGCTTCCATATTTACAACTTTAGAAAGAAAATTTTTGTGGATCCAAAGTTAAGATATCAAAAAATAAGCCGAAAAATTAGTTATTATACAAAAGATTTTATGTAATACCTTAGAGTTTTGGATGAATGTGAATTATGAACTTTGAAAAGCCTCGGAGATGATTTTGTGTTCTATGGTTATGGACTAGTTCTAGAATTTTATTTTGTTTAAGGAAGATGGAAGTAAGGACTTGTTTAGAACCTAAATTGGATTAAGTTAACATTAGTTCTGTCACACCCCGGGTCCGGAGACCCAGGGAGTGAGCGTAAAACATGCATATCATGAAACCCGAGTTATTGGATCAGAGCCAACGCACCGGTCACGTAGTGGACCCACCAAACAAAACGGCTATATAACAGCCTAAAATTGGTACAATGGGTACCTGATAGGCAAACCTGTGCAATATATATATTTGCTGCCATACAACCATGCAGCGATTGCAGAAACTGAACATACAATTTATCCAAGACCATAAATCCAGTCCACATCATCCATTAATAACGTAAAATAATTCCATTATTCTGAATTTCCACAATTAGGTACATATCTGGGCCTTATGGCCATTACAAAACTAAAAGTAAAAGGAAATACATATACACACCCCAATGTTTTATCGAAATACATTTA
>JAVXUM010000023.1:13463912-13483648 GCA_035590655.1 Pouteria glomerata
TTTCATTCCCATTATTTTCATGTTGGCAACCAAACAAAGGAATGGAATGAGCATTCCATTCCATTCCTACCATTTTTTCATTCCCAACTTTTATTTCATTCCATTCTATTCCATTCTCACGTACCAAACATAGCCTAAAAGTTCTGCCTCTTACCTTTTTCTGAAGATTTCAATTCTTTTCTTATTTTTCTTCTTCTTCTTCTTCCTCTCTCTCTCTCTTTCTTTCTCTGGGGTTTTATTTTTACCAAATAATTACAACATTATAGGTATATATAGTAGTAGAGTTCTAACCCTAACCAACTTTAATTAATTTCCTATTCCCCATAGGTTTTGGAAAATTACGCCATTTTTTCCTAAAATTTTAAAATCCTTCAAAATTACCAAAATTAACCTTTTTAATTACAACTAAAAATTAAATAACAAAATTTTAAAATTATTAAATTTAAATACTTATTAAATTTGCTAAAATAAAATTATGTAAATTAAACAAAAATTTGGGTCGTTACATCTAGGATCAGTGGTTTTCGCAAAAGGGTTATAAGCCCTCACCTCAGCTGGATAACCCCATACTCAAAAATGATTTAAACTAGGTTTCCTATTGGTCCATAATTCAAAGGGTGTTTTGGGAACAGATTTTCTAAAAACTCGGTTAAGGATGTATAAAGCAGTTTTAATTACCTCACCCTAAAGGAAATTAGGTAGGTTAGAACGATTCATCATACTCCTCATCATGTATTTGAAAGTACGGTTACGTCTCTTAGTAACACCATTTTATTCAGGACTCCCAGGTATAGTATACTAAGCAATAATCCCACATTCTTGTAAATATTAGGCAAATGGTCTTATATGCTGCCCAATATCACCATGTTTGTCATAATATTCACTATCACGGTCAGATCTCACAATTTTGGTAAATTTTCTCAATTGCTTTTTAACCTTAGTCTTGAAAATTTTAAATTTTTCAAGAGCACCTAATTTTTCTTTTATCAAATGAATGTAACCATAACGAGAAATGTCATCAATAGAGATAATAAAATATTTATTACTGCATAATGTGAGACAATATGGTCCATTGATGTTAGTGTTAATGATTTCTAAAAGATCTGAACTGCGAGTTGCACCTTTCTTTTTAACTTTGGTTATCTTACCCCTAATGCAACCAACACAAGTCTCCATAACTCCAAAATCAAAGGAATGAAGAATGTCATTTTTAATTAATCTATCTATCATTTCTCTATATATGTGACCTAAACGCTTATGCTACAAAATTAAAGACTTTTCTTTGATTAAGGGTCTCTGAGGTACTATATTTTCAATACTCAAAGATACATACACACTATTAGAGGCCAAACACATTTGATATAAATTATCATTTAAAATACCATGACCAAGAAGTTGAGAATTTAAAAATAATTCAACATTTCTGTTCTCAAAATTAAAAGAATATCCCATTTTATCCAGCAAAGAAATAGAAATTAAATTCCTTCTAAACTTTGGTACATAGAAAGTATTCTCCAAAATAAGTTGAAAGCCAGTTTCTAAATTTAAGCAAACAACTCCTACACGTTCAACTTCAACTTCAATATTATTCCTTACTTTTATCTTAACCTCTAACTCATTTGGTTTCCATTTGTTTTGGCCCTATAAGGTAATAGCAACATGAATAGTAGAACTATCAAGCCACCAAGAATTAACAGAAAAATTAACTAAATTAGTTTCAAAACAAACAAGGGCTAGTGGATTATCATTTTATTTCCTCTTTTTCTCTAGCCAAACAGTAATCTTTGTGCACTTGCTTCTTTTATGACCCATTTTCTTACTAAAGAAACACTTGCCATCTTTCCTAATGACAGCTTTAGGACCTCTCGTATTATGTGTCTAATTTGTAATATGCCACTTAGGATCCCAAACCCCTTATGAGTATGATAATTAGGTTTCTTTTGGTCTCTTTGTTTCTTATGGAAATTGGATTTAAGTTTGGATACAAGGAAAACAATTTCTTTTTTTTTTTCTTTTTTAACTTTATCCTCCTTAGCAACACATTTGGTAATAAGCTCATTGAGGGACCAGGTTCCATCATAGGTGTTATAGGCAGTTTTGATATGACTAAATTTAACGGGTAAAGAATTGAGGGCATGGCTAACAATGAACTTGTCAGGAAGGGTGATTTGAAAGTTTTTTAGTTTAGATTGAATATGAACCATTTTGAGGATATACTCTCTAACCTCACCCACATTATTGTATTTCATACCCATTAATTCACTCATTAGACTTCTAGTCTCAGGATTATTAGAGACTTGGTACATATTACCCACAACAGTAAAGAATTCTTTAGCATTATTAGTATCAAGCAAACCACAAAGAAGGTGCTCAGATATAGAATGTTTTATAGCAATCAAACCCAAATAGTTTGATTTTTCCCACTTAGCATAAAACTCCTTTTGTTCAACAGAACTCTCATTCATGGGTGCAGATGGCTTATTCTCATGCAATACCAAATTAACATCAGTAATTCTCAAAACAAAATCAATATCCTGCTTCGATTTTTTATAGTTAGCCGTTCAAAATTTAAACAGCAGCAGTATTATTATTTATGCCAATGCTAACTACAAAACACAACAACAACACAACTAATTAAATAGGTTGAGCAATAAAATTATGCTTAAAATAAAATATAATTTAATTCTCATGAGAATTCAGCACATCATTTACAATCCCCCTTTGGACAGGTTTGCGAAAATGTATTAAGATCTCTCTAAGTGAAGTTAAACAACGAAAATACACATGTCTTTGAAATTTTAACTCCTTTGGGAGATAAATTTTCTAAACTAGTGTACATCTACTCAATACTTCACATAATTCTCAAATTTAAAATATATAATTACCTTCTTTGGGCAAGTAATTAGATATACTAATTTAAAATATCCCAATTGTACAAAATACAAGAAAAATTTTATAAATTTCCATGAGTAGACCACTTAGGTAGTAACTATCCATATCAACTCATAAAAATAATTTTCTCAAATTAAGATATTTTAACAAATTACCCAACACATAATTGTACATTAAACATATATATGCACTTATGTAATCAACACAAATGGTGTGCTTTTATATACACATAGGCACACATTGATTACTAATATATTACTAGTTGCATTCTATTTTATTATATTATTTTAAAACTTAAAAAAATATTTAAGTAAAAGGACATATTAAATATATATATTTATAACGGATTAAATATATATATTTATTCAATTCAATATAAAATCTATTGCATGAGATCTAATTTACCCATGATTGACAACATTTTAGTGAAATCAAACTTTAATTCTGACAAATCACCGAAAAACATTCCAGTGAATTGATCCTTTAAAGTACCCTACAATCAATTATATATATATATATTTTTGAATTTCATGCGAGTCATAAGACCTTTCAAATGATTTGAACCAAAGGGAAAAAAAACCTGCAGTCACGTCTGCGGAGAAAAGTTTGGACAGAAAATTTTTATTTTGTCTAATTTTTACACAAAAAATTACTCCGAAAATAATTTTAAAAATATTTTAGATTAAATCTAAAATTTTAGAATTCTAGAAATTAAAATCAATAAAATAATATTTGAGATAGAAAATTAGATCTTGAGCAAAATAGGGTAAAACGATAATAAGATCGGAAAAACTGAAACCAAATTTTGGCTAAACTAAATCATAAAGGTTCTAAATTCATACGTGCTAGGCTTTGATATCATATGTAATAAACTTAAAATTTACATATGAATATTAAAACAGTAAAATTAAGATATAAAAGACAAACCTTTATTAATCGTAACCATCTTGACTGTTTAGAATGATTGGTGCGCACAAAATTGCAGCAGATAGTTAAGGCTTCCACTCCTTCTCTTATTCACAATGACGGCTCTTAATCGGACAGCCAAAACAATGGGGTTCTTCAAAGTTAAGAGTGAAATAGGGATATATCCAATATTTATAAATTCTAATAGGGCTCTCCTATTTCAGGCGACTATTAGATTCAAGAGCCTACACTAAATCGTCCAACTATATATCTTGTTAACTAGGTGTATATGGGCTTAATACTAAATTAGATCATAACAAATAAAACCCCAATAATTGTCTCATTAAACCGTATTATATTCAGTCTTCACTAAATAATTAATGGAAGCCCAATAAATTCTAACATGAAAATGCCACTTTAGCTTTTAAAGTTGTATTTTAACTTCAAAATTTCTCAATCCATGAAAAATACTAGTTAAATACCAATGTAACAATTTTTTTTTTTTCTTTTCCTATTTTCAAGGCCTTTTCTTCACTTTATTAGCAACAGGTGAGATTTGATTGATATGCTTAGTATGGTACTAGTTTTTGTTATTATTGTTACATGGTATAATAAATTTTTATGAATAAAAATAACTAAAATCTAATTTCTTAATATCGTAAAATTTATTTAAGAAAATAACTAAAAAGTAAATTACTTGGACCTCTTTTAGGGCTTGTTTGGACTTCTAAAAAAACCTAAAAAAATTTAAAATTTTCTATAACTCTATTATTCTCTACAAACTTTTCCCACCTTGAACTACATGCATCTCTATAAATCTATATAAATTTATATAACTCTACAAATCTCAACAAATATTTACAAATTTTAATAAAATTTTTACAAATTCTAATAACATTTCTACAATTCCCAATAATATTTTCTCAAATTTTAATAAGTTCAGACAAAAAAGTCAAAAAGTGTTTGCTCAAATCCGTTCGAATGAATGAAAACCATTCGAATAGAACTATTCATCTCTATTTTTTGTGATTTGTAGTTATACCACAAACGTTAAAAAATAATTCAAGCTAAATTTTATCTATAATATCTAGGGTTTTCGCATTAATATAAATTGATAGTTTTTAATGAGTTTTGAATGTGACAATATGTTATTTTAAGCAATTATAATCATTAGGGATGTTAATTGTTGAAATCTTGGAAGTTATGGACCCAAAAGCCCAAAAATTAGGTAACTTGGCATAGAGGAATGCAGTAAAATTTGACTAATGGACGTGGCTCCATGTTTGTCAACAGAGGGTCACTTCTATGGCAGTTGGGATCAAAATAGGGGGAAGGAGAATGTCCTAAGTTATTGTAGCTTACTTAGGGAGCAAGATGGGTGTTCTATATAGGTGTAAAAGAGAAGAAAGGGAGAGAGTTTGGAGATTGGAAGAAGGAAATCAGGAGAGAGAGTAAGAAACGAGGAAAGAACCAAGAAGTTTTGTTTTGGTATATTACTCCAAACTTAACCAAACACAAATTAATCTTGCAAAAATGAAATTAAGCACTTATTAAACACATCTATGTGGTTTGTTTGTTGTTTGGATCAAAGGGTGAAAAAATTGATCTACTCAAAGTTGGAAGCTTGAAACCGGAAGTCACTACTTCTTGTTCTACTTTGTTCAAAACTTGAGGTAGAGTTTTCTAATTTCCTAATAGCATATATGAGATGTAATGGACTAGGAAATATTGTTATGATGCCTATATAGGATTTTGAAAGAATGAATGAGTGATTCAAATGGAATGATATATGTATATATGTATAAGTTTAAAATAAGATTTTAATTTAGAAAGAATTAGATAACTAAAGTTTATTTTGATTGAATCATTGGAGTCTTTTAAGATCTAAACAACACCTAGAAACAAAGTTTTCAACTAAAAGTTGGATTTGACAAAGTTTGAAAAGCAAGATCATAACATAGAGCTCAGATAAAAAATAGAGTATTTTTTTTGGACACAAAGGGGTGCCCAGAGTCCCCAAGTTGGAGCCCATGGTGCCTCATTCGACCATATTTGAGTGGTGAGGGTGCCTGGGTCCCTCGAATGGGTGCCTGGACCCCTCCAGAAAGTAAAAAATTGAGATATTCCTTAACTAAGTTGTCTTCTATTAAACACATATGATTGGAAACTTGCTAATCTACTAAAGAAGAGTTTATAAGAATAAAAAAATTGATTATAGAACGAATTTTTAGGATAAGGTATAAGAGAATTAGCAAAAACCTAAACTTACCCAATAGAGGCCCCCCACAGAAGGGTGTCCCTATCCTTGATGCGGGTGTCCAAGTCCTTTACAAGGGCGCCCTAGGTGCTCCAGAAACTCAATTTAGATATCTTATGATGCATTTCTTAGTCTTTGATATTTTATTCTTGATACATATTTTATATTAAGTTATAGTAAACTTGTAAATGTAAATTATGTGATGATTGAGTTAATATGAGTTAAGAATGTGTTAAGGAAATAAGAAAATGTTATAATAAAGTGATAGCATGTTATTATAAGGTTGAATTGAATTGAGATTGTTTATATTGGTTACTATGATGATATTATTTGTTACATAGTTGAATAAGATGGTGATATGAATATAATCTTGTAAATGGGATAGATAAGTAATAAATAGAAAACATGAATGATATTGAGACTCAGGAACGATATAGGTAAGTTAGTAACTTACATCATGACATGTAATGTAGCTAATTGTGACTCTCAACAAGACTTGTGATGTGGTTAATTGTGACCCTTAACGACAACATATATTAAGGCTAATCATGACCTTTAATGACGATGTCAATTGTGTCTACCCCCATAAACTAAATGAGAATGGAACATGACTAAGAACGAATATGATAAGAATGCTAAAATAAATGATTGTTGAATAAAACAATGAGATTTATGACATTGATCATGGCTTGTATTTTATATGAGGTCTATTTTGAAAATGGAATTATGATGCTTATGTATGAGGATTTGGATTTTGTTTAATGATATTGCATAATAATGTTGGAAATTGTTGAATGATAAATGTTAGTGTTGTTTTACAATATTATTTTACATATTATATATGCTTTTATGATACTTCGTGGGCACAAGTAAATTAGTACTCACATCCCTACAGACTATGTTGTGGAACTAATTCTAAGAACTAAGTGGGTAAGATTAAAAGTGTATAAGCTGCTCCAGACATTGCATTTCAACTACTTAAGCGAAATTTTCACTTGGAATTATAATATTATTTAATTTAAAGATTTATTTGTTTGGGTTGTAAAGGCCATAAGGCTTATGTTTATGTATTATTATTATGGAATGTGTTAGAGCATGATAGCATACAATAACCGAGACTTGGTTTATATTATGTTATTTTGTATAGATGTTGCTCCAGAATTCTTACATTGCTCTTATCAAAATATGATTAATTAATGCGTGATTTATATATTGATTTACTCACTCCTTAGGTCATGAGATGCAGGACATGACATTATCTCAACTTTTGTAACTCCAAATGAGCCTTACTATTTAAAATTAACGTGTTTGTCTCAACTTCCCTTATTTTTCAAGTTTCATAAAACTACCCTTTGTCGTTACTGAACTATTTATAGACCAAATAGAAACTACAACATTGTTAGACTTGTACTATATTTATGCCCTTAAAAGCATAATTTGTAATAACATTTTATTTTTTCTAGTAATAATAAAATATTTTATTCATTTATTTAAGTTTACATTATTGTCTCTGCTTGTTCTGCTCAATCACTTCACTCTTAAAAGCAAACTTAAAATTAATTATGTTGAGTAAAGAAAATCAAGACAACCTCCCCCAAGTGCAAGGTATAGTTGTAGCAAAATTAAACCGGTAAGTACCAGGTCATCTCCACAGGGATCTTAGGTGCAATGCTAATGAATGATTCCAATGAAAAAGTTTGACAAAGAACACAACTCACATGAATGTAAAATAGTGACAAAAATCTGATTTGAGACAACGTTGGTTTTGAAGAAATTCTTAGAAATGAAAGGTAAATTTAACTAACACTTGATATTAAAAAATAGGACAAGACAAGTTCAATCCCAATCCAATTCAATCTCAGATGCCAAGAGTTTGCAAATCACCAATTCAATTTGTAATGACATTTGAAGAAAATCAATTTCAATTAAAACAAACTATGGATCAAACACTTAATGTAAGAACAATAAGTGTTCTAAGTCTAGCAACCCACATACATAAATGCAATGAGAGTTCTAATTTAAGCAACACATATGAGCTTATAGATAAGATATACAAATCAGTGTAGATCGAGTCTTGTTTCAATGATTTCTAAAGTAATCAATAACAAACTAAATTGATAATCAAAGAACTCAAAATTTCTCCATGAAGCTTGGCATCTTGAGATTCACCGGAAAGGAAATTGCCCTTGCCTTGGCCCAAGAAGAACTTAGCCGAACATATTTAAGAAATTAAAACAGAAACTGAAATCTGAATGGAAAAACATTGAAATATGAAAACTGAACTTTTTTTCTAATTGAAATCTAATTACAAGAATGTTTTTAGATTGAAATTGCAATTGAAAATTAAAACTCAGATCTGGAATTTACAGTAGAAAATTAAAAAAACAGAACTCTCCCTATCTCTTCTCTCTCTACAGCAAAATCAGGTTTCTCTCTCCATGTGTTGTCCAGTTGTGATGTCAGCCCCCTCTCCATCCTCCCAACTGAAATATGATTCTTTTTCTCTTTTACAGATTTGCCTTTCCCCAATTTTAGAATCTTCGTCACATGAGAAGGTAATGTCATATGGAATCTGTTACTGAATTATAAACCATAATTTGAATGTGTTTGAAAACTGTATTCGAATCATGTTATTCCCTCCAGAATTTTTAACCATTGACTGTATTCGAATATGATATTTGCTTATTCGAATATGATCCCCTGTTTCCAGATTTGAACTTCAATTCTTCTTATCATTGATTCAAATGGAAAGTCTCATTCTTCTGAACATCATTGACCAGCTACCAATTGCACTCTGGTGTTTCTAGCAATCTTTTATGTTTTCCTCTTTTGTTCCTCCAAATGACTTCAATTTGCTATCTTTTATGGAAAGAATTCACATGTGCTCCAAGTTTAAATCATAGGAAATAATTCTGCACAAAACAGATATTAAATATCACTTGTATGCTCTATGTGAGGTATTCAAATGAGTAAATGAGTAATATTTGAAGTTCAATCACAACCCCCAACTAAAACATTACTAGTCCTTAGTAATGATCAAAATAAAAATGTAGAAGTCTCCAATGAAGATGAACAGAATTTTTTCAAAATGATTGACATCTTACAGATCTCAGAATTCCACCAGTGTTTCAAGCAAAATCTTCATAAACAGAACTTAAAATCTAAAATTTTTCAAGAAATATGAAATTTGCCAATTGTGTGAAGTGTATGTAAAGGAAGTAGTTTATCAACTTTGTTGACTCAACACAAATCTATTGAATTTCCTTCAATCCTAAATTTCTGCATTTTATTTCCTTCCCAAGTTTAGACTTCAAACCTTGCGTTGGATTTCACTCATAGAAAAAAAAAAAGATCACACAAGGTTTCACTCAAGATGCTCCTCTTTAAAAAAGAAAATTAAAATTAAATTCTAAAAGGTAGCATCTATAAATTCAAAGATG
This sequence comes from Pouteria glomerata, assembly GCA_035590655.1. Classification (NCBI taxonomy): domain Eukaryota; kingdom Viridiplantae; phylum Streptophyta; class Magnoliopsida; order Ericales; family Sapotaceae; genus Pouteria; species Pouteria glomerata. The sequence goes on from JAVXUM010000023.1 coordinate 13,473,408, forward strand.
ATTTATCCAAGGAAGAAATGAATTGACATAACTCCATAAAAGAATGATGTAATAGAAATAATTTCTTAACTTCACCAATTATTTTGACATTTAAAACTCCAACATTGTCCATCAATCCTCCTAAATCAATTAGGACTTTTATTGGGTTGTAACGGAGGTCATTTTAGGTAAAATGTGATTGTCCAAAAGAAATGATAAAGAATTCAAAACAATCTTTTTAGAATACATCTGATACTATTTTCTTAACCTCTCATATTTTTCCTATAATCTCCTTTCTAAAATCTTCAAATGAGCAGCTTTTTTTTTTTTTTTTGAAATTTGAAACTTGAAAATGTAGAAACCATTGAAACCTTTTGAGTTTTTCTATCTTCCTACAAACTTTCTCAATACTCATGATTCTTTCATTCAATCCTCATGATTCAAAAGATTTTTCATTAACATTCATTCTTCTTTCTTTCAACCCTTCATCTCTTCTTTTATTATTGCATTCTCCATATTTCTTTCACATATTCTATAAGCGCATTCCAAAAAGATGTTAAAATGAAGAGGGCTAAAGAGCATTCATATAGAGGTTAAAGGTGTCATGGGATAAGAAAGAATAAAACTGAATGCTCATACAAGGTTCAAGATTGGTTACTAAGACAATGTTCATGAATCAAGGAGATTAAAAGGCTCAATTTTTAGAAAAGATGGCCTAACATCATTTTTAGGTATCTTTCAAAACAATTATGGAGAATAAATATCAAAATCCTTGTTAAGTTCTTCCATCATCTCATCATACATCCAAAGCAAAGTGATGATTTTGGAGTTATTGAACAAAATAATAACAAAGAAACATTGAACCTACAAAGGTTCAGAGTAATTGTAATTCCCTCAAGAATAAAGTTGATAGGCTTAAAAATCTCACTTGGGTTTAAGTCTACACCACAGCTAGAAATCCATAAAATACATTAACCATTCATAAATTTATTCATCAAGATAAGTGTTAAGTAAACAAGTCTCACTAATTTCATTCACAACCTAATCAACTTTAGAACACAAGGCAAATAACATATGTCCTAAAATTTCAAATCTTAAGCTCAACTTAATCAAATTCCTGCAGTTAACACTAATTTCATCCAAAACAGTTAATTTCCAAAAATTCAATCTTTCATCACATTCACACATTTTTCATACCAAAACAACAACCAGAATTTTAATCATCAGCAAATCAACTAACAGTATTCTGACTTCTGACAAAACAAGTTCATTAAAATAAAATCACTAAAAAGAAAAACAAAACAAAACATATTCAAAACATCCTAACAAATTACTGCAGAAAACTGGTCATTTGAACACACTATTCGAATATTTGAATTGCTACCTTCGAATACTGCAGTATCTTTTATTCATCCTCAAGATCTGATTGTGCAGCTTCACAAATCCCTTCCAGCATCTGAATGACCCTCTGCTATCCCTCTTTCAGCTCTTTTACTTTTTTCATCAAAACTTCTTGATTCTTTTAAATTGTAATGATTCTTTCTTCTAAACTTTGAGAGGTTGAAGTTCCTTCCCTTCCTTCTTCTTGCTGTGGGTTTTCTGGTGCACTTGAGGAGGGATTCTTCTTTCCCAACTGGCCTTGACTCTTTTTTACTGAAGTTTTGGCTATCAAAAACATTGGCCTAGTAATTTCTATGCCAGCTTCTTCCTTCACTCCAGCTTGCAAGATGATTTTAGTGATTAATCCCCCAAATGGCAACCCAGAACTAGCTTCTGGTCTCTCCGCTGTTTAAGTTATGACAAGCCAAATATGAAAGGCTAAATTGTAAGGAATATTCAACAACAACTTTCCTATAATCACAGCCTGTTCTAATGATACAGAAGATCTATAAGCATGAGGTAAAAGTGATTATCATATTATCATATGCAAGACATTGCTCTTTGGAATAAGTTTAGACTTAGAAAGCCTTGCACTAGTCCATGTTGCTTGGGGATTTCCTGACAAAAGTTTAACCAGATTTTCCTTGCTCAACTGTTCTCTTCGCTGGTCTTCTTGCTCTTGAGTAAAATCAAGCACTCCTATGACTAGTAGAGACCCAACCTCAGCAATCTTTTCAGGGTTCAAAATAATGGACTCTCCTCTCACTTTGGTTGTAATGATTGGCCTTCCATTCACTGTACCAATTTCAGCATTTGAATACAATTCTCTCACCAAAGCCACAATGGTAGTCCTACTAACAGTAACCCATCTCTGCCAATCCCTTTCTTCAAACAAATTCACTAACTCATAAGGTGGGTCAGCATGATCTTCTAATTTAATACCTCTCTCACATAACACTATTCTTTTGCTAAAATTGTCCCTATATTTCAATTCTGCAGACTTGCTCATAAACTTAAAACTATCCTCAGGTTTTTCAGAAACAGGGTCTTTTTCTATGTCATTTTCTACTCCCATTTCATCCCTAACCTCCTGATTACTAGGTTCAAATGCAGGTTAATTAACAGGTGGTTCTCCTAAAGATTGATTCTCAACTGAGTTGTGAATCTCAGTGTCAGCAGAAGCATATGGAGTGTTTACAGAATCTGAAAGTTCTAGGTTGATGGTTTCAGTAGAATCAATAGGTAAGCCCATACCAGATTGGTCTCTGATTCGTAAGCTCCTCTTCTTTGCAGTGCCTCTGTAAGCTATTTTCTTCATCCTCTTTGGAGGCACTGTGCTTCATAGCTCTTTTTTTGACAAGAACTTTCTTCTGGCAAAGTGTCTCACGCAGCAAACCCTAGCCACTTCCTTGATTCTAGAAATCCCAACTTCACTTTGATTCGATGTCACCTCTTCTTCTCTTCAGTTAATTTCAGTTGGAATCTCTATTCGAATGAAGCTCTTTCAATTGAATCTGTTCTGGCAGTGTAGGTTCACCAACGGCGCGAGGGTTTGTATTTGAATGAAGCACTGTTCATCTAATGCCAGCTACAGTATTTATATCAGAGGTCCAAAACTATATTTGAATATCCTAACCCGTATTCGAACAGGATTCAGCAAACTAGAACTTCTAGTGTTAAATGACCAGATTCCACAGCAGTCCATTAGAACTACTTAAACCATGTTTTATGACCTAAATTTAACTCCAACTTTACAACTAATCTAAAAATTAAAATTAAAATAAAACAAAAATTAAAATTTTGCAAAACTTTTTGTCAAATTTCTCAAAATTTTTCACTATTTACAGTATTTTCAAAAGAACAAATTCCACATCAGAAATTCAGAATCACATCAACTGATCTAAGCATAATACTTTAACTCACTGCAACACATTTCAATCAAAACATAATCTCAAAATATCAGACAATTCAGCAATTGTGTCCCCCCAACTAAAATCATGCATTGTCCTCAATGTATCAAATACACAACTTTAAATAGAATATTGAGGAAGTAACATACCTGGTGGAAGACCTAACTAATCAAAATTGATTGAAAAATTCATTGTCCAACTGTTGTAACCAACTTCCTTTCAAGCTTGAAAATGACAAGTACCAATGAAAGAAGTTAAAAACTAATTTGAACTATGCTCATACCTCTTCATTCTTACCAAATCAATTCAGCAACTGCGCAGAAACCAATTTATCAGCAATTTAAAATGATCAAACCAAAATTGAACAAACCAAAATTATGTCACAGATCAGATTCTTCATCTCTTTCAGATTTCTTCAACTGCTGTTTTGCTTGAGTGCTGTAATCCAAAAATTAACAAGTGCAACAAAATTTTTTTTTTTTTTTAGAAAAAGAAAAAAAAAAAGAATTAAAAACATCTAAGAACCTACACTAGTAATGTATAGTGAGTCCAATTCCTTATCAATTATTCAATTTCTGTGAGATCCTCAATGTCCCAACTCTTAATTTTAGCCACAAAACCTTCATGATATTCCTTAAGTCTTTGTCCATTCACTATAAAAACATTTCTTGATATAGGATTCTTAATGTCTACTGCTCCAAACTCAGTAATACCCTTAATCACATGAGGACCAGTCCATCTTGACCTCAATTTTCTTGGAAACAAATGCAGCTTAGAGTCATATAACAACACTTTTTGACCTACAAACAACTTTCTTCTATTTATATGTGCATCATGCTATTTCTTTACTCTATCATTTGAGATTTTGGCATTCTCAAATGCATCAGTTCTAATATTTTCCAACTCACTCAGCTGCAACTTTCTTTGGACTCCTGATTCAGTGATATTTTCATTGAAATGCCTCACAGCCCAATAAGCTTTGTGTTCCAACTCCACAGGTAAATGGTAAGGTTTCTCATACACCAACCTATAAGGAGATATGCCTAAGATGGTTTTGTATGCAGTCTTATATTCCCAAAATGCATCCACTAACTTCAAAAACCAATCTTTTTTATTTGGATTCACAGTTTTTTCAATGACTCTTTTGATTTCCCTATTAGCTAGCTCGGCTTAACCATTTGTTTGGGGATGATAATATGTTCCAACCTTGTGCACCACCGCATACTTCTTCATCGAAAGACCAACATGTCTATTACAAAAATGTGTCCCCCTATCACTTATCATTGCTTTAGGCATGCCAAATCTAGAGAACACATTCTCTTTCAAGAATTTGATTACCATTCTATGGTCATTGGTCCTAGTGGGGATAGCCTCCACCCACTTTGAAACATAATCCACAGCCACTAAGATATACTCATAGCCAAAGGAATTCACAAATGGTCCCATGAAATCCATTCCCCAACAATCAAAGATATCAAGCACATAAATGGGATGAAGGGGCATCATGTTCATTTTTCTGAGACTACCAAGTTTTTGACAACTATAACAAGTGACACAAAATGCATGCACGTCTCTAAACATTGTAGGCCAATACAATCTACATTGCAAAATCTTAGCCACAGTCTTTCTAACAGAAAAGTGTTATCCACAAGCTAATGTGTGACAAAATTTAATGACACTTTGGACTTCACTCTCAAGTATGCATCTCCTAATGACTTGACCTGGGCAATACTTATACAAATATGGATCATCCCAGAAAAATGTCTCACATTCCTAAAGAATTTCTTCCTATCCAACAAAGTCCAATGAGAGGGTACAACACCTGAAACTAGGTAATTGGCTATGTCTGCAAACCAAGGTCCCTCAAAGGAATCAACATAAAACAACTGCTCATCTGAGAAAGTCTCATTGATGGGAGAGTCAAAAGATGCTAACTCCTGATGTGGGAGTCTAGAGAGATGGTCAGCAACTACATTTTCAACCCCCTTCTTGTCTTTAATCTCTAACTCAAACTCTTGAAGCAAAAGAATCCATCTAATGAGTCTAGGCTTAGCATCAGATTTAGTCAAAAGGTATTTCAATGCAGCATGATCAGTGTATACTGTGACATGAGAACCAACTAAGTATGATATAAATTTGTCCAAAGCATATACTATTGTTAATAACTCCTTCTCAGTAATTGTGTAGTTCTTTTGTGGATCACTGAGAGACTTACTAGCATAGTACAACACATATGGCTTTTTGTCTCTCCTCTGGCCTAGTACTGCACCAATGGCATAATCATTAGCATCACACATGATCTCAAATTGTAAAGTCCAATCTGGTGGCTGCATTATGGGAGCTGAAGTGAGTAGACCTTTAAGTTTGTCAAACGAGGCCTGACATGCTTAGGTCCAATCAAATGGGACATCATGAGATAGGAGATTGCACAAAGGTCTAGCTAAGGCACTAAATGATGCAATGAACCTCCTATAAAAACCTGCACGGCCTAAGAATGATCTAACATCCTTAACACATCTAGGGGTGGGAAGTTTTTGAACAATCTCCACTTTGGGCTTGTCTATTTCTATCCTCCTAGAAGATACTATGTGACCCAGAACAATGCCTTGAGTCACCATTAAGTGACACTTCTCCCAATTCAAAGTTTTTCTCCTCACATCTAGCTAACACTTTCTCCAAAATTTCTAAACATGTGCTAAAATCTCTCCCATACACTGAAAAATAATCCATAAACACTTCAAGAAATTTCTCAACAAAGTCACTGAACAAACTCATCATGCATCTCTGAAAAGTTGTAAAAGCATTGCAAAGACCAAAAGGCATGCGCCTACATGCAAATGTATCAAATGGACATGTAAATATGGTCTTCTCCTGGTCCTCTAATGCAATCTCAATCTGATTATATCCAGAATATCCATCCAAGAAATAGTAAAATGCTTGTCCTGCCACTCTTTCCAATACCTGATCTAGGAATGGAAGAGGAAAATGATCTTTCCTTGTGACTGCATTCAACTTCATATAATCTATGCACATATACCATCTTGTTTGGATGCGCATGGGAACCAATTCTTCTTGCTCATTTTTCACCATAATCACTCTTGATTTTTTAGGCACTACCTGAGTTGGACTAACCCATTTAGAATCTAAAATAGGGTAGATAATTCCAGTATCCAATAGCTTGATTACCTCCCCTCCAAGCACTTCTTTCATGTTTGGGTTAAGTCTCCGTTGCATTTGCCTAATGGGTTTGGCATTATCCTCCAAAAAATATCCCGTGTGCAAATCAGTGAACTGATTCCTTGCAGGTCTACTATGGTCCAGCCCAAGGCTCTTTTATGTTTTTTCAAGACATCAACAAGTCTATTTTCTTAGTCCAAACTCAGCTGAGATGAAATGATAGCTGGATAAGACTCTTCCTCACCCAAAAACACATATTTCAAATCACTAGGCAAAGGTTTTCTTTCAGGTGTTGGTGGCTAGTCAAAAGATGATTTAGGCTTGACTATTGGCAGCTCTAAAGACTTAAAAGTTGGTCTCCACTGACAGCACAGAATTTTCTTTTTCTTTCAATTCTCCTTCACAAAAACTCTCCCAAGTCACAATCAACTAGAAAGTCCATTTGCTCACCAGTCACTAAGGCTTTCTCCAAAAGATCATCAAAATAATCTTTCTTAAAATGTTCTTGAGTGATTATTTGAATCAAATCAACTTCCTCACATTCCTCATGATTACTCGGTTGTTTGGTCACTTTGAAAATATTTTTCTCAATGGTCATATTACTAAAGGAAAACTTAATCACTCTAGTTCTACAATTGATCAAGGCATTTGAGGTGGCCAAAAATGGTCTTCCTAGAATGACAGGCATAGCTGGTTGGTTCTCTTGAATAGGCTAAGTGTCTAGCACTATAAAGTCCACGGGAAAGTAAAAATGGTCCACTTAAATCAAGACATCCTCAACAACACCCCTAGGGACTTTGACAGACCTATCAGCTAACTGAAGTGTCACTCTAGTAGGTCTAAGTTCTTATAACCTAAGCTGTGTGTAAACAGAAAATGGTAAGAAAGATTGACACTTGCACCCAAATCTAACAAAGCTTAATCTACCATTTTATCCCCAATGATGCATACAATTGTTGGGCACCCCTGATCTTTATATTTTGATGGGGTTTTGAATTGCAAAATAGAGCTCACTTGTTCAGTTAAAAATACTCTTTCTTTGACATTCATTTTCCTTTTCACAGTACACAAGTCTTTCAAAAACTTCCTATAAGATGGGTTTTGTTTAATAGCATCAAGTAAAGAAATATTGATTCTAACTTGTTTAAAAACCTCATAAATGTCAGAATTCAAATTCTCTTTCTTGTTGTTATTCAATATTTGAGGAAAATGAACTTTTGGAACAATTTCAGATCTGTCTAGTTTGGTTTCTTTCGAAATCTTTTCATTTTCAGAAACTTTTTCACTCTTTCCAAACAATTTTTCCTTCAAAACTTTAGTTTTATTTTCAAAAAATTCATTGTTATTCTCAGAATTTACTGGCTCTTTCCTCTGAATTTTGATTTCCTGCTCATCATTGTGTTGCTTTTGTTTTTGCTCAGTTTCTTTACTGCTGTCCAGCTGCTCATGCTTAAGTTCTTCTTTATTTTTCTTCAATTCTTTCTTATTTTCTTCGTCTGGTGGAATGTAATCTGGTTTTACAATCTGTTTTCCACTTCTCAAAGTTGACACAGCTTGTACATGCTCTATATCTCCATTTGTACCAGAAGATGATGATTTACCAAAATGCACATGACTTGTGGGATTTGGTTTGGGTTGAGGTGGAAGTTTTCCAGGTTCTTTTAAAGTCAAAGCTTGAGTGAGCTTGGATAATTGGCTTCTAATGTCTTTCATGGCTTTATTTGTCTGCTCTTAGAACCTTGAGTTTTGATTGTTAGTTCCAATTTGTCCTTACATAAACTGTTGCAAAGTGTCTTCCAATGATCTCTTGTAAGATGGCTGATGAGCATTGATGTTCTGTTGAGGTTGAAAAGATTGGGAAGGGAATGGTTGAAGTTGAAATGATTGTTGAGGCTGGTATTATTGGTTTTGTGCTTCAGCTTTCCAAGACATATTCGGATGGTTCCTATACCCAGGATTGTAGGTATTCGAATATGAATTGTTCCCTTGATTATAGGTGTTCCCCTGATTTGAATTGAAGGGTCTTGTAGTTGGTGTAGGGTTTACTTGACCACAAAGAACCTCTTTGAAAGCTGAAAGTGTAGGACATTCATCTGTCTTATGATCTGAAGTTTCACACAGCACACACTTCACTTCATTTTCCTTCAATGCTTGCTTCTTTTGCTCCATCAATTCAACTTTTCTTGAAAGCGTAACCAACTGAGCTCTAAGATCATCAGTCTCACTAAGATGAAACTTGCCTCTAGTACTTGAACTGTCATAAAATTCAAAAAAATATGGGAAAACTACTTCCCACTGCTTAGTATTCTCAGCAAGTGAATCAAAGAAATGCAAAGCTTCTTCAGCTGTTTTGTCATAAAATTCACCATTGCACATTGTTGCAACAAGCATTTTTAGATTTGGAGTTAATGCATTATGAAAGAAATTAACAATTCTCCACGACTCGAAACTATGATGAGGACAAGCTTGCAACAATTCCCTAAACCTTTCCCATGCTTGTGCAAATGTTTCATTAGACTTACACACAAAATTCATGATTTGTTGTTGAAGAATCACTGTCCTATTTGTAGGAAAATACTTCTTCAAAATTTAGTTTGCATGTTTCTCCAAGTTCCTATTAATCTAGGCTTAAGTGAATTCAACCACATTTTTGCTTTGTCTTTTAATGAGAATGGAAACAACTTTAGACGAACCATATCCTCATTAGCATTTCTATCCATACAAGTTCCACAAACATCTTCAAATTCTTTCATATGCATGTAAGGATTTTCTAAGTCCATGCCATGAAAAGTAGGCAAAAGCTGAATTGTACCAGGTTTAAAATGAAAATTCTGATGCCCATTTGGAAGTACAATGCAAGATGAAGTGGTTTGTCTAGCTAGATGAAGGTATTCTCAGAGAAGTCTGACCATAATTTGATCATTTTGATCATTCTCTCCTTGAACACTTCCTTCCAGCAGATTAGGTGGTATTGGAGGGTCCATATTTGCAACAGATGATTCAGATGAAGTGTTTGATGAAATGAGTTCAATCAATTCAGCAATAAACCTACCAGATCTTAAAAACATGCATAGAAATTCAGATTTGTGATAAATCCAACTTAACCTTCAAACTTCACAATTTATCAACCAATTCACAAAGAAAAACAACTTTAAACTCCTCTAACAGATTGCAGCAGATGAGTGCAGAATTACAGAGATTAGATGCAGAAATTCTATCACTAAAACTAACAACTAATGACTACAAAAAATGTAAACAAAAATGGAATAGAATTACTCAATAAATTTAGCAGCTCTGTAGTTGAAGATAGTAATGATTAGCACTGCCAAATGCTCCATAGATTCAAGACACCATTGCTTCTTAAAGATTCCCCGGCAACGATGCCAAAATTCTGCTTGTCTTGTTCAATTACTTCACCCAAAAATGCAAACTCAGAATTAAATATATTGAGTGAAGAAAATCAAGACAACTTCCCTTAAGTGCAAGGTATAGTTGTAGCACAATTAAACTAGTAAATATTAAGTCATCTCCACAGGGATCTAAGGTGCAATGTTAATGAATGATTCCAATGAAAGAAATTGGCAAATAACACCACTCACATGAATGTAAAAACAGTAACTAAAATCTAGTTTGAGAACATTGTTGATTTTTAAAGAAATGCTTAGAAATGAAAAATAAATTTAACTAACACTTGATATTGACAAATGGGGTAAGACAAGTTCAATCCCAATCCAAGTCAATCTCAAATGCCAAGAGTTTGCAAATCATCAATTCAATTTGTAATGATATTTGGAG
>JAVXUM010000023.1:13492987-13505328 GCA_035590655.1 Pouteria glomerata
CCTTTAAGTCTTTGCTTACTACTATGCCAACCCCATTCCTCGATCTATTAAGTCCTGTATACCATAACTTATATCCACAAATAAAATAAATAGAACTGCTCAGAGATAATCCTCTTATCTTAATTTCCTAGAAGAGTTGAAAAACCCAAGTGAAAAAATATTAACTAGAACTGAGAATTTCACTGTGGAAATATGCCAGAAAATCCATCGTCTACCTTTTGATACAAAACTTATCCTCTCCAAAAGATAAATTAAGCAACCTAATTGATATGATCATAATATTTTCCAATATCAATTTACAAATCACCCCAAGTTCATAACTTCTCAATCTTGAATCACCACCTCATTTCTCACTAAAAACACATTCAACAATTAACACCCCTCCACAAAGGCAATTTATCCATTTTAAACAATTTCACCTAGCAATCTTTCGAATCTGTTAACAATCCTTTCGATGCAAACAACATCCTCTCCAAAAGATAAATTAAGCAACCCTATTTGATATGATCATAATTTTTTCAATATCAATTTACAAATCACCCAAAGTTTGTAACTTCTTAATCTTGAATCACCACCTCATTTATCACTAAAAATGCATTCAATATTTAACATCCCCCACCAAAGCAATTTATGTATTTGAAACAATTTCGCCTAGCAATCTTTTAACAATCAATTTATCAAAAATAAAAAACTAGTTTGAAACCCCAGTCCTTGTAGATTCGACTTCGAACTTGTCGAATTATTACTTTTGACAACCTACACTAGGGAAGACTATTAAAAAAATGTCAATAAGACCCTCACAATGAACTCTTAGCAAATCCATTGCCATTCAACTTAAGAATAAGTTGGCTCACACCTAAGTTCCGTTGGCTCCTCATCAACATTGCCCAAGTACTCTTGCTCTCCCCCCTCCCCCCAAAACTTTCCCTTGTAATTTCATATACTTAGTTGAGATTTTTGAGATGTAATTTTCCTATTAACTGAATCTATTGTGATTTTAGTATCCATAAATAAGTTATTCTATATAAATTTACTACAAGGCTGTAAGAGTTACATTGTTTGATTTCTACATATTTACTTAAACTGGAAACAAATCAAGTTTCTAGTTCCACTATTCCATATTAACATTGAGATCTGATTCAAATGCAACAAGAAATATCTAAAGTAGAAGACATTATTTAGTGTCCACCATGGTGGCATCAAGATGCTATGATATTATCCTATCTATTTAATTGCTTGTTTACATTTCTTTTGCCAAGATTGGTTTTCTGATTAGTTCTGTAGCAGGACATGAAATAGCAATTTTCAAATAGATGGTGATGGAATAATTTAAGAAACTTCAATCCAAGCTTACTAGGAATGAGCGAACCAATTCTTAATTAGGAAAACTCAATCCACATGAAGATGGAGTCATACATTAAATAAATGGAGACTGCCCTATTTGATGTATATAAACAATACAAGGATGAAAACTTATCCCCAGACGTAAAAGGAAGTCGTGCAAGTTCTAGTGATGACACCTGCAACACATTTACATTACCAAAATATAACAATATGTGGACTTATTGTCAATTCATTTTTGAATTTGGTGTGAAAATGAAATAAACAAAAAGCACCTCTTCCTGAAATTATAGCAATTCCTTATATATTTGCCTCAGTCATCCAACTACAATCAGAAGAAGAAAAACAACATCAAGAATACTAAAGACCCTCTATCATGAATTCTATATGAGAATAACAAATTCTATCATTTTACCACAAACCTCATTATATGAAGATTTTTGAAAAGAAAGTAATGGACAGGGTGCGTGGCAGGAGTACCAGGATGAACAAGTAAAACTTTTTTGCTTCATTATTATAGTAGAATAGGAAAATAAAGGCTACCCAGATAACAATTGCTATAGAAAATTCTGAAGGGGCTTTGATCTGTTAAAGAAGATTATCAATATGATGGAAGTACTAGCTTATCACATAAACCTCTGTTCACCATTGTTCTGTAACCCTTTTCTTTACTTCTATTTGCATTAATAACACCAATTACCAAAAAAAATTAGATAACATAAGAACAATACTCAAAAATATAGTAAAAGAAAGAATAGACAGAGAGAGAGAGAGAGAGAACAAAGAATAAGGAACAAACTAATAACAAGGAAAGAGACTAATGAATATCAATAATACAGAAATGCGGTACTTGGCGTTATAAGTCCCTTTCAACTGCATTTGGAAGATCAGTTTTAATCCTTGCATTGCTTCAACTAAGTGATTGCTCCCTTAGTCAAAGGGTGTGGAGTAGGGATGTTAGGTTGACAACCTGACAAAACGAAAAGAAGAAGGGGGTAAGACTAAAACAAGTAACAAAGATGTAGATAGCAAATATAGGGCTTTAGATATTGTTTAACTGTACCTAATAATCATCTCCTTTCTATTTGTAGTGTGGCTCCACTAGTTCACATCAGAACTAAAGAAAGGTAAGAAAAGATTTCTACCCAGTCAACATTATAGATATTGGTTACTATTAGATTTTTAGTCATCATCTCACATAAATGGTTAATTGTTAGGAAGATGGACAACTTTATTGTATATATTAACTTATTTTCTATTAGCACGCCCCCTAATGTAAGAGCATACTAACTTTTTTAAATGGCACAAATATATGCAACTATTAACTTAGGGTGGGGATGAGATTTGAAGGCTCATGCAACCATTAACTTTGGGTGGGGATGAGGTTTGAAGGCTCATGCAACTATTAACTTTGGGTGGAGATGAGATTTGAAGATCTTCGCCTACTCTGACACTATGTTAAACGCCAACTACTATTTTATTTAAAAGTTTAAACTGTTAAGAAATAGACACAACAATGTATCAAGCTAAATTTAACAGTTACAATGGTTACAATGAAGGTAATACCAAGAAAGTGTTAAAATTACAAATCTCTCACTAATGTGTGGTAGTTTTCATATGGCAAAACTTTCTATACATTGTATGCTGACTATAGGGACAAAGTCTTAATAGATTGTTAAGCATATTAGTAAGGTGCACAATATATGCATATGCCAAGCATCATTTATGAAAGAAAAAGAGAAAAAAAAGGTTTTAAAAAAAAAGGAAAGAAAACAATTCTCAATCTACATGTTTCTCCACCATAATAAGCACTCACCTTTTCTATTTTTCTCTTTTTCATAATTTTCCTTTCTTTAAACAAGTACCCAGCTTTAAATAATCTTCTCACAAATAATTATAGATTAAAATATCAATATGTTAGTCTCAACTAAGATTGTTATAGTCACTAAATTTAAAAGACTGTGAAGCCATACAAAGGCATCACCAGCTGAGCAACACCCTAATTATTAGGCATCTCAAGTCATTTGGTTTTGAAGGACATATCACAAGACTTCCTGACCTCATAACTTTGAGAAAGATTTCTTCTTACTTTGATTTGCAAGTAGCAACATACACGTAAATTAGACAATTAAATGTTAAAGTCTGTAAATAAACTTAACAATTCACATACATGATCCATTGAAAAGCTTAAACTGGCCTGTTATGAATTTAAGCATGTATGAGAAATAACAGTTATGTCCAAATTACGACTACAATTTTATACCTTCTAAATTATGTCCAAATTCAAATATTTCACTTGCTCTAAAAGACTTCTAGCAACGCCAACTTCAAATATTTTATCCACATGTAGGAGTGAATGTATGCTCTACCAAAAAAAAAAAAAAAAAGATAGAAAATGAATTATTGAGCCAACTTTATTAGTACTCAAAACTAAATCTAAGTTTCCAAAATCTACACTGCTAAGGATCAAATTTAGCAGTTTAAATAGGTAATGACAGAAAGTATATTTGAAAACTATAAATGCCTATTCCTATTCATCATGTTGTTTTCTCTTAGTCATGACTTTCTTAGTTGAAAAAAAAATGAAAATAATCATGCAATTATAGGGGACAACAAATAAAAGTAAGAAAAAGAAAATGTAGTAGCCAAGCAATCTGACAATCTTGTTCATTGAGTAGGACGTGAACCACATAAATAGTTCAAGGGCCTTCCATGCCTCGTAAATATAAAAATAGCCCTCTGAACAAAACTAAAACATTTGGAAATGGAAATTTTTATGCTTTAACAGGTATATAAAGAGTTGGAAATGAGAATTTCTTAGATACGGAAGCATGCGTTACTTTATTCTAAGAATATATAAATGTTTACTAAGCTCATTTGAATGTAGGGGATCAAAGGAATTAAATAGTAATGAAATTCATGGTTTAAAAATCAATTACAAATGTAAAGGCATGACCCATTCGCTTATTAAACAATTTAGGGAAAACAAGCTTCCAGCACATACCCAGAAAACCAATCATGAGCAAGTGGTTCCGGCATACAATAGGGAAAATACCAGAACAAATTTATCAATACACTGATGGAATTATTTTATGATGAGTTTAGTTTTTGGTAGCATATATTTTGTCAACAGATGTTCCATTTTTGTCTTCTATGATGTATAGAGATCGATCCTTTTAGCCTTTCAAATGGAATTCTGGATTGAACTTCTTTTATCTAATATATTAAACCTTCAAAAAGGTGCTAATAACAATAATAATGATGATGATGCTTTGAAGTTATGAAAGCCTGCATAAACTCAGTCCCCCCTCCACTTCCACCCCCAGTAAGATAAACAAGTAAAAGAAAAAAAAATACAAGAAAATTCATGTTTCTACATGGAAAAAAAAAAACACATAGAGAGAATGTTTTGTAAGCAATAACCTAGATTTATGAGTAGAGTTGCCACCCTTTTCTAAGGATGTAGCTTTGCCACCACCTTACTTCATGTATAGGTCACAATCTTCAGACAACTAGAAATGAATATCATAAAAGTGGCAAATTTACCTTTGAAAAAGCTACCCAATCACCAGTTGTACATGTAGAACCTGAGGAGTTGAATTTCTTAACCGGGGGGATGGGGAGGGGGGAGGAGGGGGAGAAAACATGTGCAAATTTTGGAATTTTTATTAATACAAATTATTAAGAGAAACATAATAGAAACAAATGTGTAACCATTTCGAACCACATAATACTATATGTCCAAGATAACCAGTAACAACGTGCCAACAGTTAAATTTCATGCAAAACCAGCATTTCAAAGACACCTCGTTTCAGCAAAGTGAAGGGGGTGGGAGAGAGAGAGAGAGCACATTGTTTGAATTCAATAAAAGATTTAAAGTTTTTCACTTTTAAGTGAGACATAGCAAATCTATTGCAAGCCTAAAAGTGTTACCCTATTTCCAACCACTAAATTTGCAATTACTAGTTACAGAATAAAGTTCGAATTCTTGATTTTGGAAATAAGGAAAATACAAGATAAATAAGAGAAAGAACAAAAGAGAAGATGTTGATTCACCTTCAGTTTGTGAGGAATATCCCCCACGAATTTCAAAGTTTCCTATAAAGAAGCCAGCAATTCTTCAAAACAATGGAAGAATGATATCTACATTATGTTAATGAAAACGAATTTCATCCAAGGTAGATTTTACAGAATTCAAATATAGGAAGCCATTTCTTAGTTCTTACTTAGTCATGTAATCACCCATTGTGGAATAAGAACAAATGTGTATTTCTAAAGCCCACATGCTCAACGACTTAGGGTTTGACATAACTCTAATTATCTTCAAACAAATCTCATATCATAATGCCATCAAGTTACCTAACGCCCTGCTCAGACTTTTCAATCTGACAACGCAGTCGTAATAAAATTAATCTTAAGGTATTTTGGGGATGCAAGGATATAAGATTAAGATGATTATTAAGATCATCAAGGTCTAGTATGGGTCTTAGAAACCAACTCCTTGTGCAACGCAAACCAACATCTAAGTCTACAGGTTCAGATGATTAGAAGTAATAGAATAATCAAGTTCTTTATTTGAATTTACCTCAGGAGATGACTACCCATTGGTGCTACACACTAGAATAAGGACACCTAATTTAGTCCAAATTTGCAAGACTCTGTGAAGTTGAAAAGAAAATAGCTTCTAATACCACTTTCATCATCCCAAATACAGAGATTTTGCAATTCAAGAATATCAGTAAACAGTTATACTCAACACAAAATGTCATCTAAAAAAAAAAAATCAAGAATATCAGTATTTACCTAACTTTCTTTTGCTCTTCCAATGCTCATATGGCTTGAATGTTTGTCTATTTGAAATATTTTCAACACCTATGAGCTTTTAGGAACTTGTTTCTAGATTTATTGTAAAGTCTTACATGTATTAAATGCTTGTTTTCAAGAAAAGAACTTAATAAAAGATTTGAAAATTTAGTGAAAGACAAGAAGTCAGAAGATATAGTGAAATCTTTATCACAAAGTCAATTGTTATCGATGTATTCCCACATTCCTTTTGTTCAATGGTCTCTACAATTCTTTCATTATCCAAAATGGCCAAAAGCCTCCCACTCACACGAACCTGGACATCACTTCTGATGTTCATCATAAAACTCAGCTACAGTTAATGGCAAAGTAAAAGATACTTTAGATAAGTATCACTGTGATTGCACCTACACTGTTTTAAAAGTTTAAGGGCTTGTCAAATTAAGAACTTACACACATATATATAAAGGAAAAAAAAAAGGGTAAAAGATAGGAAAAATGAAAAAATCCGAGAGTATAATGACATTGCATTAGTTAGTAAATAATAAAACTAATGAAGAAAAAGTTGAAGACCATAGTAAATAAACAACTCTTTTTTTTTAAACAAAAAGACATTCCATGACGACAAACCCTCAATCAAGAGAGAGAGAGAGTGCGAGCCAGGAACTCGCAATTGACGTAAAATATTTATTTTTCAAATGTGATGCATAAAACACACATAATCATTTTTATAACAAGCACAAAAAAACAAGATACTTCCATCATCCAATATACCATGAAGCTCTAGATATATTCAAGAACAACATCAAATAAGAATATTGAGAAAGATTTTTTTTTAAACTATACTGTTCATTCAAATAAACTAAAACTGCATGGAATTATTACCAAAATTTTATTACTCACTTTAGCTTTAATAATACGTTAAACATTTTGATTGAAATGGACAATAAGGAACAGATTTCCTAGGAACTTCCAAACCTTAATGAGGATGGTCATTTAGCTTGGATAAAAATAATATCCATGCACAAGTGGAAATACCAAACATCCATTCATCCTCTAATATCTTGGACAAATTAAAAATGGTATTAAGTGTTTTTCATTGGCCCTCTCTCATGTCCGAAGTTAACGAAGACTTCATATTACAGATAAAAGTGTCCCTAGTTACTTAGAAATTTCAATTTCCTCAAACCTCCAAAATAGATCAGTTACATGGATATATGCTTTATATTAGGAACCCACTTTTTAGTTCAATTATATATATACTTCATATTAGGAACCCATTTTTTATTTTCTACCTTAATATCGGTTACTCCTAAATTAAGGGAAATTCATCTTTGGATATTCATTGTTATTTTTCTCTAGGTAGTTAAATGGGACTAATTAGATGACAAAAAGATATGATTCAAAAAATAAAACAAACCCTAACTTGCATATATACATGGTCAAACAAGGCTTTTTTAAATTTCCATACACATGCATCTGGTTGCACGTGCACATTCAAAGCAAAGCTAAAAAGGATAGAATTTGCTCTATCCTCATAATCTGAACATGCGGAAAAATAAGCATAGATATGATAGTCCTAGCAAACAAGTCAATCTTGATTTGGGCATGAATTTGTTAACTTAAAAAAGCCCAATGTTGAGATGGAATGCATCACAACACAAAAGTCATATACATGAGTATTTAACCTTACAAAATAAATTCTTCCCTTGATGTTGAGCCCATCATCCATTCCAGTTACTCAAAAGTATATCAATCTGTCATACACAGAACTTAAGAAACTGGTAGCGAAGGAAAAGGACAGAAAGGGATTCTTTCGTTCTAAATTGTAAGCGCAAAAAAAATAACTGATAGCTTATGATATGTGCAGGCTGATTATGAGTAGAAGCTAGCGTTCATATGGTAGCTCAAACAAGGGGAGGGGAAAATTATACAAAATTTCAAACAAAGATGCAAGCTCAAGAGTCTACAACCCTAGTGGTATTGGATACTACTCCGAAACCCACCGTTATTTCAAAACTATCATGTATGTACAAATGAAAAAAAAAAACGATCAAATAATTAAACATTGTTCAGTATTTTTCTTTATTTTTTCCCTGTGATCGTAACATTTTTTTTAAAGTTTGAGACAGTAAAAATATTGGTTTTAGCCTTGAAAATATTCATTGTATGAAAGAAAGATGTTAGATTTCTCGGTAAAGCCTATAGAAATATCAGTAATTATAACATAAGTGAAACAATCAAAAAGTACTTTTTACAGAATTTCTATCAGAGCTATAGCTATTATGTGCATCCTAGTGAAACTCCAAGAGGATCAATTTACAAACATAATGTGCAGATACTTGATGAAACTAGAATCACTCAATTAGGCAAGGAACACAAAGTCTAAACATAATAATAGGAGAGAAGCCCAACACGGCATTTTGCAAACACTTCCATACCTGTGCCATGCTTGCTCATAACAGAATATTGAACTTGTCATAAGCTTCAACGAAGCCTCGCATGTCCCATCTACATTACTTCAAAAAGTATATAACACCACAGCAAGATGAAGTTGAACAAATCAACCAGACAGATGTAGCATACTATTTCACTGTAAAGCAGCCAAAAAAAACTTGTCACTCTTAGTGCTTATGTAAATGAGCAAGGGCTTGGCTTGATATTTTATTGAAATAGTGCAAGTCAAAAGAATTGACTAAGTGAAATGAAAATAAATACGCTGGAAGAAGTAATTGATCCCAAAGAAAGTGACGGTAAAAATATGACATTTAGAGAAAGAATAGTAATTTGGCGATTAGAAATCAAATCAAATTACTCTACTCCAGGTCTTACGAAACGTTGTGGCCAATTGGTAACACCAATGTGAAATTGAAACCATTCCGCAACATAGAGACAAGAATGCGTACCCATATCAACAAGGGGAAAATCAGTACTACCATCTTCCCAAACTTCCAGCACATAGAGTTGACGAACCCTGGAATCATAATAAGAAATTCCAATTTTGGCAAGATAAATTATCCAAAAGAAAATTATTCAACAACATCAACCACAGTTGAGTTTAAAATGCTAATATAGCAAGTAACAAATTTCCATAAGGGATATTGTTACTTTATAAGTTTCACCAGGTTGTTAGTGGCATTTCAGGCATATTTGTTTGTATGATACTTAAAACATTTTTGAATATACTTTTAAAAAATATATATCAATTGGAAAACAAATTTTCATGTATCCCCCTCTTCTTCTCAGCTGGTATTATTTCAAATCATTCTTTTCCAACATCACTCTGCAAACAAACATGTATAAAACAAAATCAAGAAATTTAATGATGGCCATGTGCAATGCAAGCTATGTAGACCTGAATAAAAAAACCAAATCACAAATTATGTCTAAATGGTGGCAACAAGTTATACATACAAAACACGTTATAAAAATCATAATTAAATTAAGTTAATTCAATTTAATAATTAATTTGATTTAATTTATAAAAAAATATATTTTAATAAATAATTTAATTTAATTTAATAATTAATCTACCATAATTAGTTATTTAATATAAAATATATTTTATTCAATCATTTTTAATAAATAATATAATTAAATTATAATTAATATATTTTATATTTAATAGAAATAAGAGAGATCGAACAATCATACTTGTGCCTTTTGCTCTTCTACACCTCGTTCAAAAATCAATTTACTACATAGTTCTCCCTGGCACAACTGGTCTAATGTGACTAATGTGACTCATAATGTTTTCCACACTATCTCAAAACTTAAATATTTGCAAAAACATTAGTTGCATAGCAAGAATGATTCTTTTCTTTCTTAAATCACTTGTCTTATAATTTAACTCATTGAATATACTTTTTTTGATTAACTAGAGCATGTTATTTCAAACAATTTGCGTCTTCTCCAATTGCTAGAGCAATTATATCTAGATTCACCAACATCCCTGCTCTTAAATAGCCTACAGAAAGAGAACTATTAAAACTTTACAAAATTTCATTTCACCAACTATTTTAAAGTTAATGATGACACGAACACAAGAAGATGGAGAAAGTAAAAAGAATTGACTCAAATACAAAAGATTTTGAATCAATACATGTTTCGGATAGAAAAAAAGCCCATAGGAATATTTTACAAGTACAATATGTAAATTGAATTACTCATGCGAATTTCAAATATGTTTATAAAAGTAAGAAAATAGTCACTTATAAGCAATTTGCTTGGACAATCAAACTAGTCAATATTTCCAAAGTTGATATTCAAGAAATAGAAAAAATAAAAAGCAAAGAAAACAATTAGAAAAGATTTAAAATGAAAATCAACGAAAGAAACTAGAACAAGGCACTACTCCATGATTCCAAAGACAAGAACACAATAACAATGACTCCCCCTTTTATTTTTTTAATTAATAGAATGACTCCACATTCATATTTTATGTATAAATCATTTGATCATGTAAAGAAAAATGATAGTATGTAAGTGAACTGGTTAAACAAATGAAGAAAATAAATAGAACACTTTAGTCAGTATTCCAAGCACATGGTCAATAGGGAAGTAATGGAGATTAAGAACAAGTAGCACAATATTTAAAATGATGATTAAGTGCCTTGTAGAACTTGTATATAAGCAAATACAATAATTAACCCAAACTATCTATATCTTTAAACGTTTTTCAATAGGCAAAATGGTCCTTTTCATCATTCACCATAATGCTTAGTTAGGTGGAACTAATCAACTATATAATCCACGATAAATTGTGTAAGTAGAGAAAATTAGAAATATACATTCTAATTAAAACTAAAAACCAATGAGATCCTAGAGGTTGTGCTGATTATTAAATGATTTTAAGTCATGCAGCAGATGTCAAAAGATAGCTAGAGATAAACATTTAAATTTCAGACCAGTTCTATGTTTCTAAAACTCAAACTAGAGTTACATAGACATATTTCTCTTTCAGGCAATCTTAGATACCCTAGCACTACTAAGTAACCCCAAGGTTTTAATTCTAAATTATGATCTATGTGGTAAATTCATAAATAGGAAACTACTTCAGTTCTAAACCCCTTCCAATTTTAAATACAGCAAATTTAGTGGATGCATAAATTAGTGGTTCAATAAAGCAAGTTTTACAAAGACTATATGAATTTTGTGGTTCTTAAAAAAAAATAAAAAACATAAACCATAAAACTTTAGTAACTAACCTCATCAGTGCAAAGTCATAACACCTAAACAAACTAAATTACATATCTTTTAACAAATTTAAAACTCCTCACAAAATTTCAAAAAGGTACAGAGCTAAAAATCAAATAGCAGTTTTCACAAGAAACCACAGAAGTAGAGATGATTGTTATTTTTTTGAATTGTTTTTTATTTTTTTATTTTTTGGGGGAGGGGGGGACAAGGAATCTCTCCAAGGAGTATCACATTGGACCCACGTAGAGAATAAATGCTAGCCCCACAAGATCCATGATCCAAGCAAATACAAGCAAAGCAAATGTGAGTGGCAGGAGAAACTTTATAGAGTCTTGAACAAGCAAGATCTCCAAATAGACTTTATATCTTCAGCCCCAGGGGCATAGGTCGGTTGGCGAAAGGGCGAGAGTGAGGCAGTACTCGGCCAGCCGCGGCGAGAGTTCGATTCCTAGTAGAAGCTGGGCCCTTGCATTGCACTTGATGGTAAAAAGCAAGCCTTCGCACCCTGCGCCACCGACGCACATCCTGCGATTTACTTCTTCCACCATAACGCAGGGCAGGGCGGTGAGGGCCCTCAGGATGGGGGTTCCACCTTTATATCTTTATAAAAAGAGATAACCTCCTCTCTTTTTATATGCATGGTAATTAAGAGAAGATGCGTATACATAAAATAAATAAGAGTGCAACTATTGAAATCACATTTATTCTTGCAACTGTTGTAGGCCCAATGAAGGTACGTGGGTCAATAAGTTACCAAGTGAATC
The DNA here is from genome assembly GCA_035590655.1 of Pouteria glomerata. Taxonomy (NCBI): domain Eukaryota; kingdom Viridiplantae; phylum Streptophyta; class Magnoliopsida; order Ericales; family Sapotaceae; genus Pouteria; species Pouteria glomerata. Next base: position 13,505,096 of record JAVXUM010000023.1, read on the forward strand.
CAAAGGAAGGTTATCTCTTGCAACCAAATTTAAATAAAAAAATAAATAAAATAAAAAATAATAATATAAGCCCCCTTGCATATGACACGATCCACTAGTAGTGTGGCGTGAAGAGAGAGAGAGAGAGAGAGAGAGAGAGAGAGAGATGTATAGTCACATAGCATTAGCATATTAACACAAAGAATTTCTTTCTTAATTTCATAAATGCACAAAGCGAACAGATATGACACTTT
>JAVXUM010000023.1:13506737-13517569 GCA_035590655.1 Pouteria glomerata
ACTTAGATTTCAAGTTGAGTTCAAAACACATCAAATGTTCCAAGTACATTTACTTAGAAAGTTCAAGGTATTACAGAAAATACGAAAGGTCTTGAGATACCCTCAGGTTAAAAGTCCTAGAACCTACGTAGGATTTGGTTTTCATGTCGGTGGGTTAGTAGCTCACAACATGATTAGTGTATTATGGCGTATCGTCACCCTGGACCGCGATCCTAAAGCACGATTAGTTATGTATCCAGATTCATTATGGCATATCATTGCCCTAGGCTGAGATCCTAAAGTACGATTAATTGTGTACCCAATTCTCGATGATTGTGTGAAAGATTGTTGTGAAATGAAAAGATCGTTAAATGGCAATATAAGATGTATACCTTCAACTTGATAAAATATTGATAGCTGTTGAAGATAAATTATTGCATGATGTTGATGCTTTGTGGATCTCAGATTTCTTAAATATTCATCTTGGTTGTGTTTAGTATGCTTTAAATGTACATTACCTTGCATCATATATAGGTAGATGAGGAAGCTCCATCACTACCTAACTATCGAGGGCCCATTACAAGGGCCAAGGCAAGGAAGCTCCAAAGTTTAATCATGGAAGCATTTGACCAAGGAGATAACAAGAGCACAAAGTATGATTTTGAATAGTCCAAGAGCATGGTTCTTTGCCAAGTGGAGAAGCAGCTTGGCCGCCCGCCTAAGAAGATCTTAGGCACATGACATGTTGGGCACACGACTTGGAGCTGCCTTGGGCACACCAGCTGGAGTACCTTGGGCGCACGATATCTTGGGTGCCCAACTGTGTTCCACCTTGGGCGCCCATCGAGGCTAGATTATACCTGATTTTCTCAGAACTTTTGTCGAGCAATTGGCTACACAAGGCTTGGGTGCGCACCTGCTTCTTTGTTGGGAGCCTGCGACATTTTATCTAGAAAATTTCTTATGTAATTTAAAATAATAAATTATAATTATACCCTTACGCTTTTAGGCCTATAAATAGGCATTAGTTTTACATCATAGGAACTTTTTGAAACCTTGAGAATTCATTTGTGAGGATTTAAATTTTCTTCCATTGTTTCTTTGAAAGAACATGGACTTAGACAATCTAGTCACTTATCTATTTTATCTTTAATAATCAAGTTGCCTTAGAACAAGTTTCTTTTTGTGATTTGGTTCCTTGGCTTCCTTCTTCATTTGTGATTGGTGTCTCTCCACAGGTTGGAGTTGTGTTGATTAAGGGAAGAAGTAGACCTTATTGATGCGTGTTTGAGATCCTTCATCATATATTCTTGTGAAGTAATGTAGGCACATGCCGTCCGTGCTCACGTCCCTACAGATGTCATTGTAGGACCCATACAGGAGGACTAGATGAGACATAAGGCAAGGATAGGAGATACACATGGTATCACTCCAGTTTCGGCTAGCTTATGTAATTTTATTAATGTACTTGTGGAAAGGAGAAGGTTATAAAGAAATGATGATTCATTTTGGTTATGGAAATGTAATGGCCTTAAGGCCTAGTGATATAATCTTAAAGGTGATGGTAGTTATTTTATGTAGTTTGATCCAAACTTTAACTTTTATTTACTTGATTATGTTATCTCTTATGGGTCTAGCTGCGTGACCGTTGTGTATACTCTGATATTATGACCAAGTTATTCATGTTATGTGTGTTCTATACTCACCCCTCGGATCCTCGGATCTGGGGCATGACAAAATTCATTCAATTTTCTAAGTGAGTTTCACCCCAAATCCTATGGACAAACCTTTCTAATGATAGCCTATGAATCCTAGAAGATAATTTAGTAGCCCGAAGGGTATCAATTTTGTCAGCTCAAATGATTGCTATGAATTTTTCTTAATTGTTTCATTATTATTAGAGTTGATAAGCAAACAAGATCATAGAAAACCAAGATTAAAATCAAACTATAGAAACCATGTTCTAGTACAGCCAGGGGTTCTCCATCGTAACCTACTACAGTTGTGTTTATCGCAGAAGAGAATTTGGTAAGTCTCAAAACTTTCTGGACAAAAAGCGACTTTAGCAAATGGCCCAAAAGTAGAAAATGGGCTGGCCCTCATAAATCTTTTAAGAAATATTACCGAAAATAGGATGGGCCTTTATTTATGGATCATAGAGATCTTGGACTTGTTTAGGAATCAGAGAAAGAGATGGCCCAAAATTTTGCCACCAGGTATAGAACCATTGGTTAATAATCTTAGTATTTTGGAATAATTCTTCCCTTATACGAAAAAACCAAGAATATTTTCTTTTGGAATTTTCATAATAGAAAGTAAATTTCCAAGAATTCATGTAATCCCAATAGTTAAAAAGATATTCTTGAGAATCATGAGGGATTCTTAATGTTCTGGTTTTAAAAGGGTCTTACCCCAATCTATAATAGTATAGATTTTTTGAATGAAGCATTGGCTATAATTAATGTTTTTATTGACATGATTATTATTATAAAAGTGGCGTATTTCCACCGAGCCAGTAGTAGTGAGCAGAGCTTCACATATATACATGTACTTGTATTCAGGTACTAGATACCCAAATCGATCAAGATACCTTTGTTTAAGATACCAGGGATCGTTGAGCCATTGATCATCTTCTTCATTGAGATGAAGAATAGGCTCTAAATGTGGACTAACGTCATAGATAGGTTCTATAATTAAGACTTGGGTCGCAGTAGGTTCTAACTTAGATCCAAAAGAAGAAAATGAGGCCTTAGAACCTTCCTTTTGCTTTTGCAAATATTCTGCTAAATCTTTCTCCCGCTTAACGAGATATTCCTTAAGATCCACCATTGATGTAAGATCTTCTTCATCGCCCAAGTATTTAAATGGGTTAGATTTGGTACCTAGAATACCAGGCGTGTTACGAGTCTTATTTACTCAAAAGTCTGATGTGGCATTGACCATATATGATTTACCACCTCTTTGAGGTTGAAATGGGGGCCTATATTCTTTACCTCTTCCTCTAAATGAGGAAGCCATTAAGAACCCTGCAAGAATTTGCGGGTAAAGAAGTTAGGAAGAGAATTAGATTTTCCTTTAATATATTGAATTATGAAATCAAAGCAACTTAATTGTGCTTGCCAGTCAGCATAGATCTGTTTGGATACATGATTTTTAACATCTTTTTCTAGAATATTTTTAACGGCACTGCAATTAATAGGAAAGAGAAAAGGCTAATTTAATAAATCATCTTGAAATTTAGTAACACATTTGACTACAGCCAATATTTCTCTTTTAATAGTTGCATATTTTGACTGTGTCTAGTTCCATTTACCAGATATATACCGCACAAGACATTCCTTATGGGTATCAGGATGGCATTATTTAATAGTAAATGACAAAGTTTGTGTTCAGCAACACCATTCTGTTGGGATATGTGAACACAGTAAGTTTGATGAATAATGCTCCGATCAACACAAAATTGGTTTATGACAAATTGAGTATATTCAAGAGCATTGTCAGAGTGAAGAATTTTAATCTTTTTGTCAAATTGTGTAAAAATCTCATTATAAAATTTTAAAAGAATAGCAGGTAACTTAGATCGATTTTTCATTAAAAACAACCGAGTCATATGAGAATAGTCACCAACAAAAATGATAAAATACCAAAATCCATTAATAAAAGCAACTCTTGAAGGTCCCCAAACGTCTATATGGACTATATCAAATGGTTGAGACGCATGACTACTTTTATGACTCGAAAACGAACTATAGTGATGCTTGCCAAGTTGACAAGCTTCACATTCAAGACTCGAGTTAGACTTTAAACTGGGAACAACAAGCTTGAGACGAGCTAAAGACGAATGACCCAAACGACAATGCCACTGGAAAGGCGACACAAATGCACTAAAGACTGAATTAAAAAACTGAAAACTAGCAGGATTAAGGTAATATAGGCTAGCTCATTCACATCCCGAACCAATGGTCTTCTGTGTCCGAGAAAAAGTTAGAAAACAATTCAAAGATTTAGTTAATTGACTAACAGATAATAAATTAAATGGAAAGTTAGGTACAAAGAGACTAGAAGGTAGGGTCAATGAGGGAGAGAGATGAAGGTATCCTTTACCAAACATAGGCCGAGAGGATCCATCAACGAGGGTAATATTGTGAGTGGTAGAAGATAAGTTAGAGAAGAACGAACAATTACCAGATATATGTGCACTGGCTCCAGAGTCAATAACCCATGGAGAAGAAGAAAATTGAGAAATAAAGCAAGCATTACTACCTGACTGTGCTAAAGTAGCAGTAGAAAAACGAGAGATGCAAAGAGCCTGTACAATGGCCTCCAACTCTGCAGGAGTAAAGAGACTTGAAGAACCAGCATAAGATGTAACAGGAGCACTCAAACTCGAAGTCAGACTAGAAGAGCTTAATGCAGAAGAATCAGTGCTAGTGGGCTCAGTAGTGACATGATGAGCTTGCTCAGGATGACCATACTTCTTCCAGCAGTACGGTTTAGTGTGATTAGTACCCCCACAATGATCACATTTCTTAGTGCCTCAGCTAGAATGACCACTGCCACGAGAACCACGATGTCCACCACGAGAACCACGGCTACCAGAACCACTAACAAGAGCAGCAGAGTCAGACCCACTAATAGAGGTAGCTAGATGATGGGACAATGAAGAACGCTAAGGATGAGAATAAGCATTAGCCATGGAAGGTATAGTCTCTCCTGCCAATAAATTATCTCTGTAACTGCGGAGGTTATCATTGAGGCCAGTAAGAAGTAGAACTGTCATGAGCTCATCCCATTAACGAATCATCTTAGCCTTAGTTTCTGGAAAGAGGCAAAACTGAAGTAGACGATCACCTAAGGCTTTAAGATTGTTGTAATATTTAGGCAATGGTGGCGAAAAGTGAAAAGTTTTTTATACGCCTCAAAAACCTCTGAAACATTGCTTTTCTGAGAGAAAGAGTCTGCCAACGAATCCCATATGGCTTCAGAGGAATCACACAAACCAACTGTGCGAAAAATTGAAACCTCCAAGCTATGCCAGATCCAGCTCATAACGGCAACATCCGATGCCCACCATTGGGAATACAAGGGAGATTTCGAATTTGGTGGGGAATCTGTAATATGATTTTCCAGTTGACGACCAATCAAGAAAATTCGAACAACATGGGACCATGTTAAATAATTTGTGCCATTTGGCTTTTCACAGGAGATAGATTTGGGAAGCCATTATGAAATAAACTCAATAGAGGCAGACCTAGAACCAGTAGTCTTGTTTTCATACGAAGCCATTATGAAATAATCGTGCAATTAGATCAATACTAGAAACCGAAAGTCAATCGAGTATTAAAAGGCAGCCAATAGATAAAACGATGACTAGGAAATCATCGAACCAAGAACCATCGGACCAAGCAACGAACAGCGAAGCCATAAGCAATGACGATCAAAGCATCTGGATGACGAGAAGCGATCAATGAACAAGTCTAGCAAGTGCTTAGGTCATCCAGAATCAACGAACAGTGAAGCAACGAAAAGAATAGATAGGCGATGAACCTGTGACTCACATGCACCTCTTCGCGTCAAAGAAAATTTGACCAAAATCAACAATCGGTTACTACAATCACCGATTGGAACCAAAATGAGCAACGGAGACCCACAAGAACTGATCGGAATCACTGGCGAAGGACTCCTCGGCGACTGGAATCAAAGGCCAGGATCAATTGAAACCAATCGATCGCCGACGATGGGTTTTTTCTCTTGTCTCCATAAGATCAAGTGATATAATATTAGGCATTAGAGGTAAGGAGGAAAGATCTGTGGGTTGTTCTGCAGGCTGAGATTGAATTTAAGTGAGCAGAGAAAGCTACTATAAGGAGGAAAGGTCTGTGGGCTGTTCTACAGGCTGAGATTGAATTTTAGTGAGCTGAGGAGGTTGTTGGAATTCTGCAAATTGGAATTCTGTAGATTGAGGAACATCACATGACTTATCTTCATGTAACATATTCTCGCCCTGAAGATAAGCATTTGTAAAAAAAGGTTTAGACTCAACAAAGGCGACATCCATGGAGACAAAAACTCGTCGAAGATGAGGGGAGTAATATTTATAACCACGTTGGGTTGGAGAGTAGCCAATAAAGACACATTTGATGGTTTTTGGATCAAGTTTAGACTTAGTTGGTGAGTGATTGTGAACAAACACAATGCAGCCAAATACTTTTAAGGGTAGAGATGACATTGATCTGAATATTGGGTATTTTTGGTGAAGAATAGACATAGGAGGGGAGAAATTAAGAATCTTGGAAGGCATTCGATTAATAAAAAATGCAACAGTTAATACAGCTTCCCCCCAAAAATATTTAGGTACATTCATAGTGAACATTAAAGCTCTAGCTACTTCAAGAAGATGCCTATTCTTTCTTTCAGCTACATTATTTTGCTGTCGTGTATTTGTGCAAGAACTTTGGTGAATGATGCCATTTTTAACAAGGCAGTCTCCAAGAATTGAGTTAAAGTACTCTATTCTATTATCAGTTCTCAAGGTCTGAATTGAGACATAAAACTGAGTAAAATCATGGAGTGAAAGCGCTGAAATATTTGTGTGGCATCAAATTTGTCCTTAAGAAGATATACCCAACATAATCTAGTATGGTCATCAATAAAAGTGATAAACCACCTAGTGCCCGAAATATTTTTCACACGAGAAGGGCCCTGTATATCACTGTGGATTAGATAAAAGGGTTAAGATTCTTTGTATGGTTTCATGGGAAATTGAGCACGACAGTGTTTAGCAAGTAAACAAAATTCACACTTAAAGGAATCAGGATTTTTATTAATAAACAAAGCTGGAAATAATCATTTGATCTGGTTCCTTTCGAACTAAGAGAAGATACATTCTCAGCCAAGGTAACAGTCTTTGCTAGGTGTTCTTCAGTCTCAAGATAGTAGAGTCCATCTCTTACTCTAGCATTGCCAATCATAATTCTCAAATCCAGATCCTGAAGTTCGCAACTAGTAGTACAGAATTTAGCACAACAATTTAATTCATGGGTAAGCTTGCTGATTGAAATCGATTGCAAGTCAAATTTGGAACATAAAGAACAGGGTGAAGGGAAATAGTTTTTGAGAGTGGACTGATCCTTTTCCTAGAATAACAGAGTATGTGCCATCTGCCACTTTAACTCTTGATCTACCAGAGCATGGAGTATATTAGTAGAACAAAGATAGATTACCTGTCATATGGTCAGAAGCTCCAGAGTCAAGCGTCCAAGAAGTTGTATTCTTGGTATGTAGTGCAGTACCTGAATTAGTTGTAGAGTTACAGGCTGCAGTTGAACTCATCAACTTCTGCAATTGTTCAAGTTGAGTTTTGCTCAGGAAGACCCCATTCTGCTCTAGTTCCTTTCGAGACTCTGCAGGTTTTTCCTCCATTTGTGCTTGAAAACCTTTTCCTTTGTTTACTCCTCTAGGTATCCAGTTGGCAGGTTTTCCATGAAGATTCCAACAGTTGTCTTTAGTATGTCCTGGTTTATTGTAGTGGTTGCACCAGGGTCTCCCTCCTCTATCACCCCTTTGATGGTTCCTTTGGTCTCTATTGTTTTTAACAGCAAGAGCTGTTGTTTCAATGGGTTTCTCACCTACTGAGATGGTAGATGTTTCTTTGTTTCCTCCAATCCCAAGCATGACTCGTTTCCTACTTGCCTCCCCCCGGACTTCCGCAAATGCCTCATCAATTGATGGCAGAGGTTTCTGTCCAAGAATTCTCCCTCTTACCTCATCTAGGTCTCGGTTTAATCCTGTAAGAAAGTCATATAGCCTTTTCTTCTCTAGGTGTCTCTTGACTTCAAGTTTTCTTCCAATTCTCCCTAATCAGCTTCATAATGTAGATCCAATTCTTGCCATAGGATCTGAAGTTCATTGTAATATTCTGTCACCTCCAAATTTCCTTGCCTTATATCTTTCAGTTTATTCTTAATCTCAAATATCTGAGAGGCATTCTTAAGATCTGAATAACTAGCATTAACAGCATCCTAAATTGCCCGTGTTGTTCGAACGAATAAGTAAGTTCGATTGACATGAGGCTCCATGGAATTTATTAGCCAAGCCATAACAGTGGAGTTGTTAAGCTCCCAGTTGGCATAAGAAGGATCTTCCAGTTTGGGCTGTTTAATCTCTCCATTGAGATTGCCCATTTTTCCTCTACCTCGAATAACTAGAAGAACAGATCTAGACCACTGAATGAAATTTTTTCCATTCAGTTTGTGATTGGTAATCTGCAGTGTAGTCCCTTCTCCAAAGGTTTGGGAAGCGATTGAAGGTTGGGAAGTTTCAGACGAAGGCCTCTTAGACTCCTTACCAGAACTCATTTTGGTGCGATTAAGAGAAACAGATCTTTGTTTGAACAAGGGAGATTAAGGGCTGAATGACTAAGGAGAACAACCTTAGCTGTGGAAGAGAATAGGGCTGAGGAGGACAGACCTTAGCCTTGAAATAGAATAAAAAAATTTTGAGGAACCTTGCTCTGATACCATGAAGGAATAACTTTCATATATTGAAGAACAGATTACACCATGATATTTATACACAAAAATCTTTCCTAATCTGCAACTATCACCTTCCCAAAATTAAGGAAACTAATTCCTATAAATCAACAATTCAAATCCTAACAAAATTGGAACAAATCACTGCATATCCTAATTTAAATTCTATACAGAAAATCTTCCCTAAATATGATCTATACATATCTGTTTCCATATATACAAGATTTACCTACATGGTTCCTTACCGCTTGGTGGAATTGTTCCACGTGTTGGCTTTATCTATTACAAACTGGTTTTCCTTTTGCAATATGCTGGTGCAGATTGCTGGTTGGTTGTATGTTTGAGAGCTTGTCTATGCTTTCTTGGTTGTTTGGTGTGTTGCTTTTTGGTTTATCTAAGCATGGCTATGGATGCTCTTCCAACAGTGAATTTGAGCTTTATTGTAAATATGGGGGTATGCCCCTATGTATTATGTAATTTTTTTTTTGGTACATGTATTTTGTAATTTTGTTTATTAATATATTTAATTTCACCTTTATGAGGATTGTAATAACATAGAATGCATACATGACATTGATGTCTTTGCCTATCAGAAGGTATATTGATTATTCTTTACTCATTATATGAATCACTTGATAATATTATTTTCTTTTACTTTTTTTTGAATGGTGATAATATTATTTTCTATGATTTTTTTGGTAATTATATTATTTTCTATGATCGCTTGTCAATAGTAGAACTCCATCCATGGAAATGATGTGTTTCTACATATCCCTTGGTACGATCCTTGCATCCCTATTGTCAAGTAGAACAGAATTTTGGCGACCAAAACTTTCAAAAATTAGATTTTTATATTAGTTTTGACGTGTGAAAGTTATAGGATGGCTTCATATCAATTTGATCAAGGTTTCAATAATAAGAGAACGGATGTAATCACGTGCCTATACCTATTTTTCTACTGTGCTTTTGGAAGTCCATCACGGTTATTGGTGAAAAAAAAATTTTCTGCTGTGCTTTTTGTTATTAGCATCATTGGCCTTATGAGACTGCACTAATATTTTTTTAGTTTGCTTCATTAACATTTCTTGGGGACTATTGTTTAATGCATATTTTGTGAGAATAATTGCTGTAAGATCAATTGTGATGATTGTCAAGTCCAAGGTTCAGCTGTTTCATATAGAAGCAACAATGTCTAACTTAACAGTTTTTCCTATTCAAATAATTACCTAGTTATTGGGACTATAGATCATTTGCTTTCCAAATTAAGCTATGTAAGATGATCAATCTTAGGTGCAAATATGTTGAGCTTTGAAATAACCTTGAGACATAAGTTTCTAATGATTACTTTATGTCCTCATATATAGCATGAATTTCTGTTTGCCTATGACAGGACGTGTGTAGCCGCATCAAGAGATTATGCAAATTTGATTACCGATGATTAAGAGATTATACGTTTGCTTTTAAATTGTTATTATTATTTATTTTTATGTCAATAAAGATTATTTGACTTATTTCTTTTCCATACTTGTATATGTTTTTCTATGCTTACAGGTTATGCCATATGCTTTTGGCTCACAATGACTATAAGATAGTTAAACTAAGTTCCGAAATGACAACTACTTTGGATGAATAACTACTAGTAGAAAGTTTTGGCTACTTAGAGGTGGTGGTTTGAATCTAATGTACAATTCTATTCTAAGATTACCTTTTGCATGCTAGTGCAGAGACACCTAAGGAATTTGAGGTTAGTTTCCATTATTCAGATTAAAGATGTGATGCAAGACATTTTTGTTATCCACATGTTCTACAAGTTATACTAACATATGCAAGTTGCAAATTACGCTTACAACGCGTGAAATATTATATATAAATATGTTGTAAATATGTAAAATATTTAGCTATGTTATACAGTTAGAATTTCTTGTCAGAAAGTTTTGTTTGATCATAATGACATGGTTTTCTTTAGATCAATTATTTTAAACGAAAGAGTCCATTAAGATGCACTTTTTTATTATTATTATTATTATAAAAATTTCATTACATATCATTCTTGTACAGGCTTTTGACAAAAAATTCTAGTAGAAATGCATTTTTACAAATATTATGCATTTTTTTACTAAACGTAAATTAAAATTATATTTTTAAGTTATTAATAGTTAGTCTTTCAAGAGTTTGCACTCTCACATGTATTACCTTTGGCCATTCTATAAGCATTCAATGGGGTGTTATTGCTCCCAAAAAAAATGGAACGTTCAAATGGCCTTGATTGAGAGTACAGGGAGGCTTTTGGGACTTTAGTGCTTGAATGTTGTCTGATAGATT
>JAVXUM010000023.1:13529667-13551030 GCA_035590655.1 Pouteria glomerata
GTTTTCTATTTTGGACTAGCTTCCTTACCCCCCTCACTCGTCCAAGCAAGTGTGAGGACCCTTGCCTATTTAACACTACACCCAGGCGCCGATGTAGCGGTCCTTGCCTATTTATCGCTGTACTCGGACCATACAGCGCCTCGCTGAGTAGGGTACGCCCCAACGAAATTTCATTAGGTCTCAAATCCATTAAATTAACATACATTCATAAATGCAGATACATGAATTAATGTACTTTTAACAATTGATTCAGGAGCCACAGATCATACGACCCATTCGTCTCACAAATTCATTTCCTACACTCCTTATCCTAATAATAAGAAAATAGCCACTGCTGATGATACATTAATAACAGTTGCTAGCCAAGGAAGTGTCTTAATTAACCAAACTTTGAAGCTTCATAATGTTCTCCATGTCCCAAAATTGTCCACGAACCTTTTGTCTATACACAAACTCACAAAAGATTTAAATTATACTGTGACCTTTTATTCCTCTCATCATACATTTCAGAACCACAGTACGGGAAAGATGATTGGACATGCTAAGAAAAGAGATGGACTTTACTATCTTGAAGAAACTAGTGAGGAAAGTGGAACCAAGAATAATTCTTTCTGATTTTTACATTTCCAATAAAAACAAGATTTGGCTTTATCATCTTCGTCTTGGGCACCCTGTGTTTGGGATTCTTAAAGTTATGTTTCCATGACTATTTGAAGGAATAGTTGAGAATCAATTTCATTGTGATGTTCATGAACTTGCAAAAAACAAACGTGCTTCTTTTCCAACTAGTAATAAAAGAACATCTGTTCCTTTTTTACTCAATTCATAGTGACATTTGGGGGCCATCCACTATTGCTAATCTGATGTCAGTTCTGTTTTTCCTACTTTTTATAATATGATCAAAAATCAATTTGATGTAGGAATCAAAAGATTCAAGTCTGATAATCCTAAAGATTTCTTCAATCAAACCTTGTCTTCATACTTTTTGAAAGATGGAATAATCCATGAGCCATCTTGTGTTAACACCCCTAAACAAAATGGAATACCCAAAAGGAAACATGGTCATCTGCTAGCTACTACCCGAGCATTTCTATTCCAGAAACATGTTCCTAAAAATTATTGGGCTGTTATTCATCTTATAAACAGATCGCCTTCTCGTGTTCTCGACTTTAAAAGTCCTATGCAAGTTTTGTCCACTTACTTCCCAAATTTCAACAGAATCAATATAATATTGTTCCAAAAATTTTTGGCTATATCTCTTGTTAATGAATGTAGCATTAATATTAGAATGTACCTAAACTATATGGAACCTGTATAGTCACAGAATGTGTACAGTCATAGAATGTGTATAGTCACCTCTCTTACATAAATAAGCACACATAAACCTGTTGGTGTGTGTGTTCAATGTGTTCATTTCAAATCTATCCAAAATTCTTACATGATATCAAAGCGTCAAACTTGTGTGTAACTAGCCTTCTGCGAGTGTTAAAACACTGTGCAACAATTCTGTGAAGTCAAAACACTGTGTAACAGTGCTCAAGTCACGTTCATCGCCTGTCAAGTGTGAATCATATCAATCCGTCGCTGTTTTCAACAAGTGAAGTAGCCCAGAGGAGTCGTCGGCTTCAGGCGACCGCCGTTGAACCATCACCGTCGCTAGAAATCGTCCCACGCGCCGCCTGTTCCTCTGTGCGTGGGCCTCACATGCCTTCTTTGTGTCGCGTATGTGAGCGCATGAGCCACCGGAAACTCGCCGGAACTCCAACAGTGTTCTCGTCCCTCTCCGGTGACTTCCCAGTTGTTTTCTTGCCGAATTGTTAAGTTTTTCCAGTCATCTTCATTCTACAGTTTGTCTTTCTACTTGAACTGTTCTCCACTTCCTACATCTGCTTCTATGGCTCCTAAAAGTTCAATTGATCTGAAAGTGGTTGGTAGCTCTGATCCTATACCGCAACAGTTAACAACCCGAAAATTGAATGACACAAATTACATCCAATGGTCCAAGACAATTAAGATTGCATTAACTAGGTACGGTAAACAGAAGCACTTGACTAAATCTGGGCCTTCCAAAACAGATCCGACGTATGATTCTTGGGTTCAGGAGAATGCACATTTGGTTAGATTGTTGTAGAATTCTATGGAACCTTCCAAAGCTAATATGTGTACACACCTTGACTCATGTAAATACATATGGGAATATGTTTGTTTATTATTCTCCAACGATCTCAGCTGTATGTATGATTTGTCACTTGAGTTCTTTCAACTACAACAGTCAGGTAGACCGGTTACTAAATATTTTGCTTCCCTTAAACGTATTCATGAAGAGTTGAATTCCCTTCAACCACTGTCTACTGATATCAAGGAGATGCAAAAACAAAGAGAGCAAATGGTATTACTTCGATTTCTTGCGGGATTGGATCCAGAGTTTGAGCCCGTTAAAGCCCAAATACTAAATGGCGCTCCCCTTCCCTTGTTTGCAAAACCTACTCTCGAGTTATGCGAGCTGTCTCTCGTGACACGACCGCTACTACAAATGCTACACGATCTACCCTCATTAGCCAAACACCCTCAGATAATAAGAATTTTGTTCCTCAGACTGTTCATCCATTTGGTGATCGTGGGACATGTGGCGGCCGTGGTCGTGGTCGAGGTCGAGGAGAACGTATTGCAAGGTCCAAATGATCCAATTGCAGTCGTGTTGGACATGTTCGAGAGAACTGTTGGGACCTCCATGAAAAGCCACCCCATATGGCTTATGCAGTTTCATTTGATGTGCCAATGTCTACAGAGAAGCCCAATAACTGTGAGAATGCTACAACATCTACAGTGACTATTTCGGGGGATGAATATGCCAAATTCCTTCAGTATCAGATGACTTGTCAAGCATCTCTTCCAACAGCTTCTTTAGCCCATCTAAGTAATCCTACTAGTGTGTCTGCCTCTTCACACGTCCCTTGAATCATTGATTCTGGCGCTTCCAATCATATGTCTGATACACCTTTATTATTTTTTGATCTTCACTCTTCTCCAATCTCTAATGTTACCACAACTACTGGTTCATCTAATTCAGTGAAGGGTATTGGTAAAACTGGTCCATTTTCTAATTTGACCTTGTCTTCTGTTTTATATATTCCATCCCTGTCCCTTAATCTCTTATCCGTCAGTAAGCTCATTCGACAACTAAATTGCTCAATGACTTTCTTTCCTGATTATGTGATCATTCAGGATTTGAAAACAAGGAAAAAGATTGGAGAAGGGCACGAAGCTCACGGACTCTATTATCTAGCTGGCACGTCGTCTTCTTCACCTGTCACCTGTTCTGCAACCGCCTCTCCATTAGAGATTCATTGTCACCTTGGTCATCCATCCTTTGACAAGTTGAAGGTTATAGTCCCTGGTTTGAGTCAACTTTAATCTTTGAATTGTGAGTCTTGTCAGTTAGGAAAGCATCACCGTGCTTCCTTTAGTCCTCAAGTCAATAATAGGTCCTTAAGTCCTTTTCATTTGGTTCATTCAGATGTAAAGGGACCAAGTCGTGTTACTTCAAAATTGGGATTTCAGTATTTTGTCACTTTTATTGATGATTTTTCTAGACTTACATGGGTTTATTTAATGAAAGACTGTTTCAAACTGTTGTCTATCTTTCAATCTTTTTGTGATGAAATTAAAACCCAGTTTGATGTCACTATCAAAGTACTTCGCACTGACAATGCCAAAGAATATTTCTCTAGACCATTCACTGATTTTATGTCCTCCTTTGGCATGCTTCATCAATCTTCTTGTCCTCGCACTCCACAACAAAATGGAGTTGCAGAGCAGAACTTATATCTTGTTGAAACAGTCAGATGTTTAATGGTTCATATGAAAGTTCTCAAAATCTTTTGAGGGGATGCCATTCTCACCGCATGTTATTTAATTAACAGAATGCCATCTACAATTCTACAGGGTCGTTCACCGTATTCTGTGTTGTTTCCACATACACCACCATTTTCTCTTCCTCCACGTGTCTTTGGGTGTGTTGCTTTTGTCTACCAACTTGATGGTAGTGTTAACAAACTTGACCCTTGTGCTCTTAAATGTGTGTTCTTGGGATATTCCAGGTTACAGAAAGAATATCGATGTTATAGTCCTTCTCTTCATCAATACTTTGTGTGCGGATGTCTTCTCCTTTAAAAATACTCCTTTCTTTTCTGATGTTTCATCCATGTCTGATCTGAATGAGAGTCTTCCTTTGCCTATAATTTCTCCTTTTTGTTTTTCTCATCCTGATTTGCAGGTTTATACCAAACGACAAGCCGCTTTGGAGTCTTTTCTTACTGCTTCAACCACTCCATCTTCTCTTGTGTTGTCTTTAGATCCTACTCCTGGCCCTGCCATTAATGACCTTGATCTTCCTATTGTACTTCACAAAGGTACACGAACCTACACCTCTTATCCTATTTCTAATTGTTTCTCCTATGCTGCATTGTCCCCTTCTTATCATATCTTTGCTACTTCTTTGTCCACTGTTTCCATACCCAACTCCCTATCTGAAGCATTATCTCATTCTGGATGGCGTGCTGCCTGGAAGAAGAAATCTCTGTTCTTCAAGCCAATGATACTTGGGATTTGGTTGCTCTCCCCCCTAGCAAGTCCACTATTGGTTGTTGATGGGTATATAATGTCAAAGTCCATCCTGATGGTTCGGTTGATCGGTTGAAAGCACGATTGGTTGCTAAAGGGTACACTCAGATTTATGGATTAAATTTTTCAGAGACCTTCTCTCCTGTGCCTAATATTATCTCTGTTCAGCTCCTCATTTCACTTGCAGTTGTTTTTCACTGGCCACTACATCAGCTGAATGTCAAAAATGCTTTTCTTCATGATGCTCTTACTGAGAAAGTGTACATGGAACAACTTCTGGGGTTGCTCAGGGGGAGTATGGCTTAGTCTATAAGTTGAATAAGGCATTGTATGGTCTAAAACAATCACCTTGAGCTTGGTTTGGAAGATTTAATACTATGGTGATGGATTTTGGAATGACACAATGTAGCATTGATCATTCTATATTTTACCTTCATTCATCTCAAAGAAAAATTTGGTTACTTATGTGGATGATATTGTGATCACAGGAGATGATACACAGGATATAGATGATCTAAAGGTGTTTCTCCAAGCTAAGTTTAATACCAAAGATCTGGGCTCATTAAAGTATTTTCTAGAAATTGAAGTTGCAAGATCATGTAAGGGAATTGCTCTTTCTCAAAGGAAGTATGCACTTGACTTGTTGTCTGAAACTGGCATGTTGGGAGCCAAGCCAATTGACACTCCAATGGATCCCAATACAAAACTTCTAGCAGATGAAGGAGAATTATTGAATGATCCTGAAAGTTATCGTAGATTAGTTGGGAAGCTCAATTATCTAACAGTGACACGACCAGATATTTCATTTGCTACAAGCGTAGTCAGTCAACTCTTGGATGTACCCCATTCTAGTCATTAGGATGCGATTATTCGCATTTTGAGGTATCTAAAAGTTGCACCGGGATATAGTTTGTTGTATAAAGATAACGGCCATACTCTTGTCCAAGGTTACACAGATGCAGATTGGGCTGGTTCCCCTTCTGATAGACGATCCAATACAGGGTATTGTGTATTTGTGGAAGGAAATCTACTATCTTGGAAAAGTAAAAAGCAGGTTGTGGTAGCAAGATCCATTGCAAAGTCAAAATATCGGGTCATGGCACATACATCTTGTGAAATAATTTGGATACTTCATATGTTGACAGAATTAGAAGTTTCTGAATTACAACCTATGGAACTATTTTCTGATAATCAAGTTGTGGTTCACATAGCTTCTAATCTAGTGTTTCATGAACGAACCAAGCATATTGAAGTTGATTGTCACTTTGTCAGATAAAGATCTTACAAAATGCCATCAAGACGAGTCGTGTCAAAACTGAGGACCAATTGGCCGATTTATTTACTAAAGCTTTAAGGGGAGCTAGAGTAAGAAATATTTGTAATAAGCTTGAAACATATGATGTATATCCTCCAACTTGAGGGAGAGTGTTAATGAATGTAGCGTGTTAATGAATGTATCATTAATATTAAAATGTACCTAGACTATATAAAACCTGTATAGTCATAGAATGTGTATAGTCACCTATCTTGTATAAATAAGTACACATAAACCTGTTGGTGTGTTTGTTCAGTGTGCTCATTTCAAATCTATCCAGCATTCTTACATCTTTTTTGTCCGTATTCATTCTCATAATAGAGGAAAGTTAGACCAACAAGCACTTAAATGTATTTTTGTACGTTATTCATCCACTCAAAACATGACCTTGCCTACATAGATTTAACGGAGGATATGGCCCTCAATAGATTTGATTGGCGTCGTCAAATCCATATAGCTGACCCCACCTAGTGGGAAAAGGCTTAGTTTGGTTTGGTTTGGTTTATTCATCCACTCAAAAAAGGATACAAATGCTATCATCCTCCAACAAAAAAATTCTATGTATCTGCTAATGTCACATGTGTTGAAAATAAAAACTATTTCACAAGTCCTTATCTTCAGGGGGAGACATCTTTTATGGAAGATAAGGACCGAGACCTATTCTTGTTGGAACTTGATTCCCCAAATATTGCTACTCCTTATACTAAAATCCTTCAGTTACTCCTCATACTCAAAATCCTCCAATTCCTAACATTGTTGGCTCTGACTCACCTTATCAGTCTTCTTCTCCACCTGAAAAATAAGGATATTCAAGGTTCCACTCGCAAGTACAGGTCTATTCAAGAAAAAAGGTACCCATCTCTGAACCTGTGCAAGTTCAAGATTCTGAATCAACCCTTAGTTATGAGGTAAATACTCTACCCAACATTCTCAAAATACCCATTCTGAATCTCATGGTGACAATCTCCCTATGGCCATTCGAAAAGGCACAAGAAAATGCACTCAATACCCATTGTATCCATTGTCTCATTTTGTGTCCTATGAGAAGTAGTCCCATAGTCACAAAACCTTTCTTACACACCTAAACAATATAACCATTCCCAAAACTGTACTTGAGGCCCTAGAACATAAGAAATGGAGAGATGCTATGAGAGTTGAAATGGAAGCTCTGGAGAAAAATAAAACTTGGGAAATAGTGGAATGCTCCAAAGGAAAGAATCTAATTGGGTGTAAATGGGAGTGTTCTGCAAAATACAAGGCAGATGAATCTCTTGAAAGATATAATGCTAGATTGGTAGCCAAGGGATACACTCAAACTTATGGAATTGACTTTCTAGAAACCTTTGCTCCAGTTGCCAAAATGAACACTGTACGGGTATTATGGATGGAGTCTACAACAGTTTGATATTAAGAATACTTTCTTATATGGGAACTTGGATGAAGAAATCCATATGGAAATTCCTCCTGAGTTTGGTTTGAATTTAGAAAGAAAAGTGTGCAAATTAAAAAAGGCCCTCTATGGGCTAAAACAATCCTTGAGAGCTTGGTTCAAGCAATTTGCTAAAGTTATGCTAGCAATGGGATATAAAGTCAAGGTGATCGTACTTTATTTGTTAAGTACTCAAACTCAAGGGGAGTGACTACTTTGCTAGTATAAGTGGATGACGTTGTAGTAACAGGAAATGATATGAAGAGTAGAGAAGCCTTAAGGAGGTGCCTAATTAATGAGTTTGAAATAAAAGAGCTAGGAAAGCTAAAATGCTTTATTGGCATTGAAGTTGCCCACTCAGCATGGAATTTTCATATCTTAATAAAAATATGTGTTGGATCTACTGAGAGATAGAGGGAAATTGGGGTGCAAACCTGCCGAAACTCCCATAGACTTCAATCATAGACTTGGAGAGGCTCTAGAAGATGCTACAGTAGAGAGAAGCACATATCAAAGATAGAAGTACCAGGCCTAATATTGCCTATATAGTAAGTGTGATAAGTCAGTTTATGCATAATCCTAAGGAAGTGCATCTTCAGGCAGTATACAGAATCTTACAATATCTAAAGGGATCACTAGGGAAAGGAATTCTGTTCAAAAAAGGAGAAAAGCTGACTCTTGAGGATTACACTTATGCTGACTATGTAGGATCTCCAGTTGACCGAAGATCAACATCAAGTTATCGTACTTTTCTTGGTGGCAATCTTGTGACTTAAAAAAGTGAGAAGTAGAACATTGTGGCAAGGTATTGTGCAAAAACAAAATTTAAGGCTATGGCACTAGGAATTTGTGAACTATTGTGGCTCAAGATCATTCTAGAAGACTTGAAGATCAAGTGGGAAGCACCAATGAAGCTCTATTGCGACAAGAAGTCAGCTATCAATATAGCACATAATCCAGTACAACATGACCGTACCAAACATATTGAGGTTGACTGGCATTTCATAAAAGAAAAACTGGATAGTGGCCTGATCTGTACTCCCTTTGTTTCTACAGAAGGATAACTTGCTATTGTATTAACCAAGGGACTGAAAGACACAATGTTTCAATCTATAATTAGCAAGCTTGGGATGGACAACATCCATTCACCAGCTTGAGGGGGAGTGTGAGAAGACAGCTGTAGATTTTATATTTTTGATAGATTCTATATTTTTGGTAGTTATATCAGCATCTCTTATTTATAAGGATTTGATTTATAGGTTGATTTATACGCTTTCTATTTTTGAGCCATTTCTACTTGTACATAATGGATGGCATGTATAGAGAAAGATTAAAAGTGAAATTAGAAGAATTTTGTTCTCCACAAAGTTTTGTTCTTCACAAATTTAAATTTCCAAGGCTATGTAAACATCATTAAAATGGAAGGGGTAATTTTCAAAAGGTACTCTAGTGGAGGGAGAGCAATATTTGTCAGGGAGGAAATTGTTTGGGTTTTGGGAACTATCCAACGATTTCAGTAATGGGAATTATTGGAATTAAATTAGTTCTTTCAAATGAAATTCAAAAACACAAATCTAATACTTGGGAGCTCATCCATTATTCAAGACATTCCCTTCCAAATGTAAATAGTAGTTCATAAGTTCATATCATGTTTCAAAAATAGTATAAATCCCAAGGAGACGACTAATAATGGAATTGCCAAAATTGGAGAAATATGTGAGAAGCAATGCAAATTTAAGCCTGAGTGGGGATCCACCCCCTTTCAAATGTTCAAAAAATAAGCTATTTTTGCAGTGGAAATTCATTAATATATACATATATCAGGATCTGTTTCTTCTTTTTAGATAGGTAATGAAGAAATATGGAATTATATAAGATACTATTGGCATACAACTAATTTTTTGGCAACCAATGGCATGAAACATTACTTGAGGTGGTCTTTTGTTCAAACGCAGACCCACAGCTTCCAACTCCCTTGTTAATATTTGTCGATGTCCCTCACTCTGAAAATTTTGAATTTTTACAATCAAAGCAAGGCAACAAAAAATAATGAAGATGACCAAGAAATACAAAGACACAAGTACAACAATGTATCGCATACAAACAGCCAAAACTCTAGAGCAAAATGCACATTATGTGTATTCGGAAAAAATATTTTAGTCACCCAAAGAAAATTAGTATATATCAATAACATACCATGTCCATGGAAGCCAAAAAAACAATTATAGAATCAGCAATACAGCTGTAAAGACACAAATGTAGATATCATATAATTCAATTTAATAAGATTAATATGGCGTCCAATAAGGCTATGTTTGGAACAAGGATTTGTGGAGGGGAAGGAAAATGGAAAGAATGCAAAATGAAGTAAAAAAGTCAAATTTATTTCATTTTTTTTAATTAAGATAAAAAAATGAGACTAAAGTGAATAGATATTTATTAACAAAGTTTAAAATGAATAGATATTTATTAACAAAGCTTAATTTTGACTTAAGTGTTCAAAAATTACATAAACTACTAATTTTATTTTCCTTCATTTTTCCTTTCCCTCCACAAATCCATGTTTGAAACATAGCATAAGTGTTTCTATATCATAATCGATATCATGGCAGCATAATCCCAGAGGCAATAAGGATCAAGCATGTTGCCACTCTTTTTTCAGATCCATCAACCATAATTAAGAAAACATAATTTTCTAAATTTATTCACGGGAAAGAGGAGGATTTTTTAATCAGATAGAAGTTTTTTACTTAAAACATGAATGCTGGAAACAATTTAAAACATGAAATTTAGTACAATAGAATTTATGTTAATATAATGGATAAGAAAATATTACACAATAAATGATAAAATATGACTAGAAAGAAGCACAAATGTGGACATTAGATGAAAAGATGGCTACACACAAAACTAACACGTTAATATAAGTATAGGGGTTGGACAATACATGGACAATCAAATTTTATGCTTGGTCCTTAGAATATCTTTTTGGAAGACGTTACACTTTTTACTCAAACAATACAAGCATTATATGAAAAGACAAGTAAAATAATCAATATTTTCTATAAAAATTTGATTTATTTTACAATATTCATTAGAACATAATATACACTGAGAGTCCAGAGGGTTTACATTAAGGACGTGTTTGTCTTTGGGGGTAAAGGAAGGTAAATTTTACTAAGATAATTTCTGTCCATTAAATTAGTTTGGAAGAAGGGCTAACAATTACCCTAAGAGTAACGATTACCCCTCACATGGGAGGTAAATTGTTACCTAGGGAGGGGGTCGATAACAAAGAGTAATAGGAAAATTTACCCTTTTCTCATTATCTCATAAAACATTCCTTTGCACCCCTTAAAATCCTAGATAACGTTCTCATATAAATAATTATAATTATAATAAATATTATAAAATAATTTATTTAATCAAACTAAAATTAATTAATTATTAAACTATTTTATGAAAATAATACTTAACAATTTATTATTAAAATGATTTATTTTATTTTATTAAATTAATACCATTAAAATATTAATTCATTACCAAATTATTTATTTTTTAAAATTAAAACAATTTTTAATAAATAATAATTACTTATTAAAATGATTTATTAAAATATTTTTATTAAATAGAAATTTTATCTTGCAAATAATAATTTACTAGATCACATATTGTACTAATATATGTTATTAAAATTAATAATTTATTTAAATAAACTAAAATTAGTTGTTTTATTAAATAAAGTTGAAATGGCACCAATAAAAAAGAAGTTGATAAAAAGTCATTTAAAATAGTTTGGTCATATCCAACATAGATCAAGAGAGCCACTAGTGTAAGAAAAAAATGAAGTAAAAGAATTCATGTAGTGGACCTCAACAAGTTCAGAAGTAAGGCATAGTTGAGTTCAATTGAGTATTTATTTAACAAGCACCAACTAGAAGGGTGTATATACACGAGTATACAAAAACTACATAACCGAAAAACCTATATATCTACAGGAATGTACAAATCCCCAAATAACTCACCAAAAAAAAAAAAGTATAAAGAAAAATAGATATAGTAAGAGAGTGCGTCTAAAATTATCAAGCACCCACTAGTAATGGCAGTAAAAACACTAACTACAAATAAGACACTTACTTTTGAGGCATCAAGAACCATCAACACAAGGTCTGATGACTTTGAAACAGCAATAACCTGAGAATCAAATGCAAAAAGTTTGTACGGTTTCATAAAATCACCACCAGACACCAATATCTAGCCACACATGTCAGCACCCCCCCAAAAAAAAAAAAAAAAGAACTTAATTCAAGGTTATATTTAAGCCATTTTTGAAAAGAAATATCATAAAATTTATTAAACATCTTTTCATAAAGATATAATTCAAGAACTAACTAGACCGCAAAACAACATGATATCACAAGAAAAAATAAATAAAAAATAAAAAACAAATGGAAACGGAATATTTACCTGCCTACCGCGTCCCTTGCCCTCAGATGCACCTTCAATAATTCCAGGAAGATCAAGCAACTGAATTTTAGCATCATTATAATGAATAATCCCAGGAATACAGGTAAGAGTTGTGAACTCATATGATGCAGCTTCTGAATGTGTTCCCGTCAAAAGCGTCAAAAGAGTTGACTTCCCAACACTGTAGAGAAATAGAAATTATTGCAAAATTTATCTACCAAATTGAGCCAATCGGTCACCATATTATTATCTATTATGCGTCTTATGCACCCTTGGAAGGGGGAAGGAGGAAGGGAGAGTTAAAAAGCAGAAAGACACATATGCTGTTGTGGATGATAATGTGTTTATTTTTTTAACTAAGGAACAGCAGTCAAAAATTTGGAAACCTATATTTAGTGAAAGGAGTATAAAAAAAAATATATAGTTACGGATGTTGTAAAGTACTAAGATTACATAATAGCTAGAGGCAGACATGATGGCAAAACATTCTCAGAAACAAAACATAACAATAAAAATAAATAAATAAAAAGGTACAAAACTTTAACCACATATTTTGCCTTCTGGCAACAGGTCCATATGGGCAGATGACACACTTATCCAGGTGAGAGATATGACAGACCTGGGGAATCCTATTAATGCAACCCGTCCATGTCCATATTTTGTAACTTCAAAACCATCTCCAGCTCCACTAGAACCCTGGATCATTTGAAAAACAACAACATAAAAATATAAAAACACTCAAATATTCTAATTCAGGAAATCAGAAAATGAACAAATCTAAAATTTGGCTTGCGCAGGAAATTATCAGTAACTAGCATCTCTAGATGCATGTGCAGATCAACAAATCAAAACAACTTTCATACTTTTGGAGGTTCCAGTAATTGTGTCCTTAGTTTTGCTATCTTTGCCTTCAGCTGACCAAGGTGATACTCTGAGAATTTGTTAAACAATAAAAATAAATAAATCTCCCGGTAGAACATGCTGTGAACAAAAAATTATAGATATTTGGAAATAGATGAAATACATATTACATAAATGAAACGGTAATATTATACAGAATGTGACGTCACCGACCATAAGAAATTATGATGAAAAGTAAATATGGCATAAAAAGAAAACCCAGATAAATGCAGCTTCAAGGAAGTTTTAACATCTCAGTTGAATGCATCCCCAATAAACTACTAATTTGTTAGGGCTAGCTGATGCCTCTAGCATATTATGCAATATGCACAAGGAAGATGAATTAGGATTGCAATATGAAAAGGTTTACAATAAAATTTAGAATGAACTACAATAAGAACCTGTGGCTTTATTTTTCTGGGTTCGTGCCATCTCAGCTTCGATTTCTTTAATCTTTTCTATGATCCCCATTTTCACTTCAATTTAGCTGTCAAATGGAGAGAGTGATATTACAAAGCAACAATATATACCAACAAAAAGAAGAAAAATAACCGTACATCCACCACATAAATAATTTTTCTTTTTCAAAAAATAAATAAATAACTACTGGACTTTATATCTTTCTGCAAGTGAGGAAGTTCGATTGACTTTATATCTTTCTGCAAGTGAGGAAGTTCGATTAAAGCCATCTTATTTGCCAAAAATCATTAACTTTTCGAATGACTTCTTCACTAAAACTCCGAAGATATCAGACCACACAATTCAATAAACCCTTCCTCTAATTGTTAACAGTGTAATTGATGTGTGCAAATAAAATTTTTTAAAAAGAAGCAAAAAATACAAGGTCAGATCAGTGGAATCGGGAAAATAGTCGAAACATGAATCAGGTACCTGTAGCTTGGGACGAATGAGAGAGAGAGAGAGAGAGCGAGCGAGCTTCTGATAGTTGGAAAGTGATACAAGAGAGGAGATGAAGATTTGCAGAGTCTCTACCTCTCTCTAGTTTCTTCTTCGCTTGCTCCCCCAAGTCCTAACCCTTCTGCCCAAGGAAGAAGGGTGTCACCCGATCTTTTCAATTCCTACTGCTCGATAAGGCTCCGTTACTGTGTTCAAGATTGAAAAAAAAAAATTAATAATAATAATGATAATAATAATAATGGTTAGGGCAAGAAAAAAATTGATAATATTTTTTTATTTATTTATAAGTTTAAGGAAAAAAATGATAATGACTTTCCTTTTTTTTTTATTAGTTAAGAATAAATGAAAGTAAAATAAAGTATATATTTTATTTTACATTTAAATCTTTTGAAAAGTTGGAATATTTTCAATTTGTTATAAGATATATTTCTAATTTTTTATTTTTTATTTTGAATAAGTATATCATTTTAAAAGTTTCCTTAGTTCACTTTCCGCTTCTTTCCATTTCTATGCCATTGTAAAAGTTTTATTAGTATATTTTTCTCTGCTCTTTATTATTTTTCATTTTTTGGAAGATAAAAATTTTTAAATTCTAACGCCCATTTTTTTTTCATTTCTTTTCAATTCTTTTTCTTCTTTCCTAGAAAAATCACAAAAAAATGACATGTTTTTAAATTTTTTTCGTTTTCTTTTTGTTTTTTTTTTTTTCATTTTACTCCACCTTGCTCAAAAACTAGAAATTATATTACGATTGAATAATTGATGTGATTAATTGTGATTTTAGTAGATAATTTTCTATATTATTCAAAAATGAAAGGTGCATATCTACCAATAATAATTTTGATAAATTTTCATATCATATTTGTTACTTACAAATAATAAAATACAAAAAAAAAAAAATTTTTTAACAAATTATTTCATCTTTATGAACTTGTAATTCCAAATTTCAAATACATTATTTTTTACTTTATAAAACCAAAAATACCCTATTCGACATTAAGGACAACTAATTTCCACATTAATGCAACCTATTTTTTTACACAAGTTGTTGAGGTCATTTTTGGCTTTGACAAAAAATGAATAGTAAAAATTTAGTATTTATGTTAACCTATCAATATGTGAGCAATACAAAATGTTTTAGATTATTAACATTAGAAAAAAAAACACACTGTAGTAGTCCGGGACCACCACCGCTAATACGATATTATCCGCTTCCGGGATCCACGCTCACGTGAACGGCACACAGCACCCGGACACCGCAACCACCCGACCCGTCACGGTTTTGTTCTTGGAGATGGCGACCCCAGTACCCCCCAAAACGCGTCTTCCTGATATCAGAGTACGCAACTGAAGCTACTGGGCCTCAACCCACAGGAAGATATTGTCCCTAGCAAGCCCCACCCGGCCCCACAGGGTTTTGTTGGTTCCGGGTCACACCTGACCCTCCCTGGGCCTCTTCAGTGGGAAGATTTCCATCCCCTACCTATTAGGCAGACTTCGTTCTTCCTCCCAACTGATGTGGGATCTCACAATTTTGTAACAGCTTGGGACCAATACCGCTTGAAGATATTGTCCGCTTTGGCCCCTTGGGTCTCTCCCCGGCAAGCCCTCACAATTTTGTTCTTGGCGATGGCAACCCCAGTGCCCCCCAAAAGGCCTCTTCTTGGTATCAGAGTACGCAACCAAAACTACTGGGCCTCAACCCACAGGAAGATATTGTCACGGGCAAGCCCCACGCAGCCCCACAGGGTTTTGTTGGTTCTAGGTCACACCTGACCCTCCGCAGGCCTATTAAGTAGGAAGGTTTCCACCCCCTACTTATTAGGCAGGCTTCGTTCTCCCTCCCAACCGATATAGGATCCCACAATCCACCCTCCTTGGAGGCCCAGCGTCTCCGCTGGCACACCGATCCGGCACCGGCTCTGATACCACTGTAGCAACCCGGGACTACTACCGCTAGTAAGATATTGTCCACTTTGACCCATCGGGTCTCTCCTCGGCAAGCCCTTACAGTTTTGTTCTTAGGGAGGGCGACCCCAATGCCCCAAAAATGCGCCTTACTAGGGAGAGGTATTCCCACCCTTATTAGGCGTGGTTTGTTCTCCTCCCCAACTAATGTAGGATCTCAGAATCCACCCCCTTGGAGGCCCAGTGTCCCCGCTGGCACACCGATTCGGCACCGGCTCTGATACCACTATAGCAGCCCGGAATCACCACCGCTAGTACGATATTATCAGCTTCCGGGATCCACGCTCACGTGGACGGCACACAGCACCCGGGCGCCGTAGCCACCCGACCCGTCATGGTTTTGTTCTTGGCGAAGGTGACCCCAGTGCCCCCCAAAACGCGTCTTCCTGGTATCAGAGTACGCAACCGAAGCTACTGGGCCTCAACCCACAGGAAGATATTGTCCCTGGCAAGCCCCACCCGGCCTCACAGGGTTTTATTGGTTCCGGGTCACACCTGACCTTCCCCAGGCCTCTTTAGTGAGAAGGTTTCCACCCTCTACTTATTAGGCAGGTTTCGTTCTCCCTCCTAACCGATGTGGGATTTCACAATTTTGTAACAGCCCGGGACCAACACCGCTTGAAGATATTGTCCACTTTGGCCCCTCAGGTCTCTCCCCGGCAAGCCCTCACGGTTTTGTTGTTGGCGAGGGCAACCCAGTGCCCCCCAAAAGGCCTCTTCCTGGTATCAAAGTACACAACCGAAGCTACTGGGCATCAACCCACAGAAAGATATTGTCCCTGGCAAGCCCCACCCCGCCCCACAGGGTTTTGTTGGTTCCGAGTCACACCTAACCCTCCCCAGGCCTCTTTAGTGGGAAGGTTTCCACCCCCTACTTATTAGGCAGGCTTCGTTCTCCCTCCCAACTAATATGGGATCTCACAATCTACCCCCCTTAGAGGCCCAGCGTCCCCGCTGGCACACTGATCTGGCACCGACTCTGATACCATTGTAACAACCGGGGATCACTGCCGCCTGAAGATATTGTCCACTTTGGTGATCCGGTCAGCACACAGCCTCGACCAACCCCTCACGGTTGTGTTCTTGATGATGACTACCCCAGTGCCCCCCAAAACGCGTCACACTAGGGAGAGGTATCCCCACCCTTATTAGGCGTGGTTCGTTCTCTTCCCCAACTGATGTGGGATTGTTACAGCCCACCCCTCTTTAGGGCCCAGTGTCCTCGCTGGCACACCGATTTGGCACGGGCTCTGATACCATTTGTAACAGCCCGGGACCAACACCGCTTGAAGATATTGTCCGCTTTGGCCCCTCGGGTCTCTCCTCGACAAGCCCTCACAGTTTTGTTCTTGGCGAGGGTAACCCCAGTGCCCCCAAAAGGCCTCTTCATGGTATCAGAGTACGTAATCGAAGCTGCTGGGCCTCAACCCACAGGAAGATATTGTCCCTGGCAAGCCCCACCTAGCCCCACAGGGTTTTGTTGGTACTGGGTCACACCTGACCTTCCCCAAGCCTCTTCAGTGGGAAGGGTTCCACCCCCTACTTATTAGGCAGGCTCCGTTCTCCCTCCCAACCGATATAGGATCTCACACACACATTTTCAGAACAATCAACATAATCATTTATGTTAAAAAATGCTAATAATCATAACTCTACTTGTCAAAATAGATAGACATAAAAAAGGAAAAGAAAAAAACTAAATACGATCTTTAAATTTTTAGGATAGTAATCCAAAAAGACAACTACAAAAAAAGATAACATATAACTCCATATTTTAGCCTTATCCAGCTCCAATATGCTAAAACAATTACCTATTAAACGAAAAAGATATAAAATTATCTCTTAAGGTATATAATATTTTCTTAAAAGCATTAATTAAAAGTAAATAAGAGATTGTATTAGATAATTTGTTAAAAAAATAAAAAAAAATATGTGCTTCCAATCATCATATTTCAATCAACAAGGCAACATTCAAGAGCCTGCTTAATAATACTGTCTTCTTTTTATTTTCGCTTTTCTATTTATGTTTTTTGTTTTCTACTTTCTATTGTCATTTATTTTTCTAAAATGAAAACAAAAGCTGCATTTGGTAGTATAATTTTGTTTATAAAAAAATTTAAACAAAAAACAAAAAGTTTGTTTGGTTAACACATTTATGTTTCATTTTTTTTATCTTTAAATTAACTCCACAAAAATAAACAAAAAAATTAAAAATAATATGACAAATATATAGCTACAAGGTTCTTGCCACATTCAAAAGTATGATACTGGTTCATATTACATTTGCTCATGTACCTAGTTCAAAATAAAACTAATCAAAAGTACAAATATTGTTATGAACAAAAGAGTGCCCAAAATAATATTGCACCCGCAACATGCGCACATTAGTACACGAAGTTTGTTAACGTGGTCATTCCTTTTGCAAGTGGAGAGAAGTTCGTATTATTGTAATATCCCGAGTATTAGTGTGAATATAAATTTACAATATAAAACATGTTTTGGACTTGGTTATGTGTTAATTAATTTATATTGGTCATTTAGTATGTATTAGAGTCAATATTTTGAAGAGGGATTGGTTAACGAGCATTAAAACCCAAATTTGATCATGAGGAAACCCAGTAGGGCGTCCGAGTGCAGGGGTGGGGTGCCCGGGTTTATGTTTAATAGATAGTTAGTCTCGGTATTTATAAAGAGGCACCTGAGGTAGAGGGGTGGGCACCCGGGATCCCAACTGGGGCACCTAGGATACCCATTGGAGTGCCCCACTGTGACAAAAAATGACATATCTGACACAGCATGGCTTGAACAGTGGAAAGAATGGTCACAAGTCCCTATGGGCGTGCTAAGGGTATGGGAAAGCCTTATAATCTGCTGAGAACACTTAATATTATACATATATGTATATGTGAGCGGGAGAGAAGAGAGAGAAAGAGAAATTGTGAGTTGGAAAGAAGAAACAGAGAGAAAAAGAAAGAAGAAGAGATGAAGAAGGAAAAGTTTGAAGGAAGAAGAAGGAAAAAGAAGCTTAATATTGGCAAGTTCTTCAACTTTGGTTACCTTGAATCAAATATAAGTTAGTATGTTAGATTGTGAAGGAGAGTTATATATTTTTTTAAGGTAATTTGTTGATGGCTTAGATCAAAGAAGGAAGAGTTAAAGAAGAGTGAGTTGGAGCTACTAAAAGTTGGAAGCCAAGAGCTTAGAGTTCACCTTCTTTTTGTTTTTCTTGGCTCAAGCTTAAGGTAGGAAGTCTTGTTATATATATGCATGTAAAAGAAAAAAGAATATAATTTTGTGAAGATTAATAAAAGTATAGTAGTATGAAATGATAGATTAGGGAAGGAAAAGTAGTTTTGTAAAATTATTATGAGTTTGAAACCTAGATTTTAACATGGATAGAATGTGATGATAAGGGTTAGATTTTATTGTTTTTGGAACATTTTGACATTAAAATACATTTAGAAATCTTACTTCTAACTATATATGGTATGGGGCAAACGTTAGGAACCTAGAACTTGCATTTTTAGATCAAAACATGGAAGGTTCTTGTGCTGGGGAGCAGTGCGGCACCTACGTTCATTAGTGGGGCACCGAAGCTAGGTTGTGCGGTCTTGGTTGTTATAGTGGGGCGCTTGGGTTTTGCAGTGGGGCACCTAGAACCCCCAGAAATTGTTCAAACTTATAAATTTTATTAGAAATATCTTATCCAGTGAACTTATAAGGTAATGACGTCGTTAAATTACTTAAGAGGAGTTCTTTAAACATAATACTTCGATTAATTAATAAGAAGCTGGTTTATAGTATAAATTGATGAAGTGAATTTGATTGTAAATGTATTGTTATTTATTAAATGAATGATATTTGTTTAGGAATGTAAAAGATGATAATGTTAATAAGATGTGACGAGATTCATGGTAAATGGGAATGTGATTATATGATATGGTTGAAAGTTTAAGATGATTGATGAGATTTAAATAAGATCATATGTTTGATGATGTGTGTCACGCCCCGGATCCGAGAACCCGAGGAGTGAGTGATAAACATGCATAACATGAATAACCTGATCTCGATACCAGAGCATACACAACAGTTACGCAGTAGACCCACAAGAGACAACATTACTAAATATTTAAAGGGATTAAAGGATGAAACATAATACCTAATTGAAATACCATTATTTCAGAAATTTACAGCACTAGGCCTTATGACCATTACATTCCCAAACCAAAAATAGAGAAATATTTCATTACAACTTTTTCTTTTTCCAAAAGTCTACATCAACCAAAGTATAACAACTCGCCAAGACTGGAGGAATGCCTTGTATATTTCTTACTCCTGCTTGTCCTCCTATGTGGGTCCTGCAATGACACCTATAGGGACGTGAGCACGGACGGCGTGTGCTCACGTTACTTCACACTAATATATATGTATACAATGCAAGGTAATGCACACTTAAAACATTATGGAACAACTAAAACAAACATTAAGAATTGCATAATACACAATATATCATCATCAGCAATTATCAATGATTTTCTCATTTGCAAATCTGTATTTTATATAGCTATCTAGTAACCTTTCTATTTCACTACAATCTTGCACACAATCATCAGGGATTGGGCACATAACTAATCATGCTTTAGGGTCGCGGCCCAAGGCAACGATACGCGGTAAATAAATCTAGATGCGTAGCTAATCATGCTTTAGAATCACGGTCCAAGGCGACGATACCCCACAAGTGCACTGATCATGTTGTGGGCTACTAACCCACTGGCATGAAAACAAAACCTTGCACAGGTTCCGGGACTTTCAACCCGAGGGTATCTCAAGAGCCTACGTATTTTCCGTAACCCAAACCCCGGCCAAACAATCAACCAAACATTTCATGTCTTTTCCATTATATTCCACAATTTTATTTACTAACTTGCATGAATTTCATATATTGGCTTCCAATACTACACAAGCATTCTAAATACGCATATAACACAATACCAATGCATCTACCAAATCTCCAACTTCATTAGATCAAATTAAACATGGAACAATTCTGTTTTAATCAATCATAAATATGCAGAAAATTTTAGCTCATCTAGCCACCAATTTGTCAACTTTAAAGACCTAAAGGAAACACAATTATGTACTCATCACTTAGGTATCTTTCCTATTCTTTTAAACAAAGTTTCTAGGTGTAAATTAGAGCTCCATAAGGTGGTAGAACTCTAAAATTTCAGCTATCTAATATAGGACATATTTTAGTTGATATTTCAAGATCACCAAAAGCTAGGTTTTCTCACCAAAATTCCAGCACACACCAAAGAATCTAATTTGGTTAATTTCTAAGTTTCTAGATCATCAAATTGTTAGATTTTCACACCAAATTTCCAGCACATCAAGGTAGCCTTAACTAGGTTGAAATTTAGCCTCTTTACTCACAAAAAAAATTCTGTTCTTGGTTCCAAAATTCTGGTTTAACTACCTATCACCATAACTAGATTTCTAGGTCACCAAATTGTTAGATTTTCACGCCAAAGTTTCAACACATATTAGGGAACTAATTTTGATTGAAATCTAGGTTTCTAAGATACCAAAACTCTGTTTTAAGCAACCAAATTCTGAAATTTCAAACCATCACCATAAATATGTTTCTAGCTTTTTTTAGTTCACACTAACACAATTCTTTCAAGGGTTCTTCTAGTTTATCAAGTTCTCCAAATTTTACTATCTCAACACTCATATAACACAC
>JAVXUM010000023.1:13557307-13568266 GCA_035590655.1 Pouteria glomerata
ACACTTTTTACACATTCACACCTATTACAACTTTAGAAAAAATTTTATAACTCGAGTTCGATTAATCAAATAGCTGTAATTTTT
Organism: Pouteria glomerata; assembly: GCA_035590655.1. NCBI lineage: Eukaryota > Viridiplantae > Streptophyta > Magnoliopsida > Ericales > Sapotaceae > Pouteria > Pouteria glomerata. Next base: position 13,557,392 of record JAVXUM010000023.1, read on the forward strand.
TTTTTTAATGTGACCACCGTTATCTAAACTACCAAACAAGACCCATTGTCAATATTTTTTGAAGAAGTTTGAAAATCGTTCCGACGGATTTCTCTGCAAAAGTTACTATTCATCTCTGAAAAACGTGGTTTGTCACCAAACACCTAAATATCACTCAAACCACGTTTTTCATTGTTTTTTGTTGTTTTTCATCACACCAAACACCCCCTAAATAACATGCGGTTAAAACAGCATCACTCCAAAAGGTTTTGAAAACATTCATTTGAAAAAGTAAACATCAAACTGTTTCAACAAGATATAAATTCTTTCGTTCAGCAATCCCATTTTGTTGTGGTGCATTTGAACAAGAAGACTAGCGAAGCATACCACAAGAGGTCATAAATTCAGTAAAGGTTTTAGAGAAGTATTCTTTGGCATTATCACTGCGAAGAATTCACACTAAGGAATCAAATTGGGTTTTTATTTCGGCATAGAAAGTTTGAAAAATAGAAAACAGCTCGAAACAATCTTTCATTAAATAAATCCATGTCATTCTTGAAATATCATCCACAAAAGTAACAAAATACCGAAACCCCAAGTTTGAAGTAACTTGACTAGGACCCCAAACATCTAAATGAACTAATGAAAACAGACTCGATGACCTTTTATTGACTCGGGAAGCAAAGGGCACACGATGATGCTTTCCTAATTGACAAGACTTACAATTTAAAGACTGTAAATAATATAAACTAGGAATCATACGCTTTAGCCTATCCAAAGAGGGATGACCATGACGATATTAGACTTCTATAGGAGAGGCGACAGCAGGACAAGCTTGAGGCGTATCAAGATAATAGACTCTCCCTGTTTCATGCCCTCCGCCAATTTTCTCCCGTGTTGTCAAATTCTGAATAACAACAGAATCAGGAAAGAAAGTTATTGAATAGTGATGATGTTTGGTGAGTTGACTAACAGACAACAGATTGAAAGGAAAAGAAAGAATATAGAAAACTGGCTTTAAAGAAAGAGAAGAGGAAGTAGCCACTGTACCAACACTACTGACAGAGGTGGTTGACCCATTGGCTACAGTCACTGCTAGAAGAGAAGAAGAATATTAAATATTGGAAAACAATGTAGATTTTCCACACAATGTTAGACGCACCAAAATCTATAACCCAAGAGGGAGAAGAATGAGTGAAAAAACATGAGTTACCTTGACGAGCAAGGGAAGCAGTTGGAAGAGAGGCCCGATGAGCTGTCTGATACTGTAGGAGCCTTGAATACTCTTCTTCAGAAAGAGTGATAGTTTGTGAGCGTTCATCAGTAGTAGAAGTGGCTGCAGGAGCATCAAATGAAGCTGTATTCGCCAGGTGTGAGGGTCTGCCTATTAAATCTTAACATTTCTCACGAGTATGCCCAGGTGTTTCACAATTAGTACCAAGAGGCCAAGATCCTTTCCCACGTCTCCCCCCGTCCACGTCCACCCCCTCCACGACTGCTTCAACTATTACGATTTTTCACATGAGATGTGACTGACAAGTGCAGATTGAGAGGGATCTGACTGACCTGGAGAATCTCGAGATACAGCTCGCATAACCCTTGAGTAGGTCTTAGCAAACGCAGGGAGAGATGCTTCACTAAGTATCTGAACTCTTACAGATTCAAACTCAGGGTCAAGGCCTACAAGGAATCGAAGCACCACCATCTACTCACATTGCTTTTTCATTTCATGAATATCAGTTGTCATCGGTTGAATTGAGTTCAACTCCTCATAAACTTGTTTTAAGGAGACAAAATAATCTGTCACAGACTTACCAAATTGGTGTAATTAAAAGAACTCACGAAATAAATCATACATACGAGTCAAGTTACTGGAGAATTGCAATCGAACATAGTCCCAAATCTCCTTACAATTGTCTAAGTGAGTACACATATCAGCAATCTGTGGTTCCATGGAATTCCATAAAGACTGACAATGTGCGCATCCTCTTTAATCCACATATCATACTCTTTGTTAGTAGAGGCAGGGGCTGACTCGGTAAGATATTTTTGCTTGCCATATCTTGTCAAAGCGATCTTGACAGCCTTGGACCATTGACTGTAAGTGGTTCCATTCAATTTTCGGGTAGTCAATTGAACTGAAAGGATTTTGGATTCCATGGAGATAGAATCAACACTTTAGCCTTTAAGAAAAAAAGAACAGTAAATAGTGAACACCGAACAAAAATTAGTGTCTGTGTGGAGAACACTGTTGAATGTGTGAAAACTAGCACAAAACAGCAAACAAACAACACAGAGCTACTCGTTGGAGAGAGACGAGGACGACGCGAGAAGAAGGGCAGTGCTGACATGTGACTTGCGTAGGCTTCACACACTGGTTATTGGGTGGCGCGTGGGAGCGCGTGGGAGCGCGTGACGAAGCCTCAACGAGTGGGCTTTTCATGTAAATGCTCATTGGCGACCGGCGACTCTGGTATACTCACCGAGTTCAACAAATCACCAGAGGAGCAGAATAGTTCTTCAATTGCCGACTGCTACTTGTGTGCGCACCGATGGACTGTGATGCTACTGTTTTTGCTCTGATACCACGTAGAAAACTGATGAATATTGGAAGTTCATGACACACCCCAACATGGGTTGTTAGACTTTTTTTATTTATATATGCAACTATGACGCAACTATACAAATTCAATCATAGAACCTAGACTAATTACCTTCTTCTAGATACATGAATATGCATATCCCTAAGTACATGAATACATTTATTAACATCTATTAACAAAACCATATTGCAACGAACTTGATCATGGGCCTTACACACACCAACCACCATACTATGGGAGCTAGCAATACCCGAAGTCGTTAACTTAACTGCGAATCCTCCTGAAAGAGAGGTGCCTTTAGGAACGTGGACATAAGAGGTGCATGTCTGTTCCCAGCTCATGCCATAAGGTATTAGACTAAGTCCAGTAACGAGCGCAACCCTCGTGTCTAATTGCCAATGTTGAGTGTGAAACCCTAAACAAACTATAGACATGGATAGCATCTCTCTTCTATATGTCCATGGAGATTTAAAAAATCTAAACATCTCAAAGATAGAGAGGTAGGAAGTTATAGTATAGAACAAAATGCACTCCTTCCTACATGGTAATTTAGATAAAGAGGTTTACATAAACAGAAGGGGAGTTTGCATTAGTATGCAAGCTAACAAAATCATTATATTGTTTGAAATAGTCTCCTGGGCCATGATTTGGTAGATTAAGAATTGTGGCCATAAAATTTGATCTAACTCGATGTAGTGTTAATCACTCGGTGTTCTATTATCATTCTATTGGTGCTAAGATATATTTTTTAGTATATGTAGATGACATTATTATCATACGTGATGATACACACAAGGTATTACCGATCTAAAGTCATTCCTTTAGAGTATATTTAGGTCCATTGAAGTATTTTTGGGGTATTAAGGCAGCTCGGTCACATAAGAGTCTTGCTATCACACAGAGAAAGTATATTCTAAACTTATGAAGTGAAAGAGATATGCTAGGATCTAAACTAGTCGATTCTCTAATAGAACCAAATACAATACTTGTTGCAAATAAGGGGAGCTACTAGATAATCCCAAACAATACAAAAGTTTAATTGGAAAGATAAACTACTTGACAGTAACAACACTAGATATCTCCTTTGCTATGACTGTAATAAGTCAATTTTAAAATCACCTTGTACCAATAATATAGATGTGGTTGTTTGGATTCTATGGTATTTAAAAGAAGCACCAAGTAGAGGCTTGCTAAATCAGGATAACGGACACACTTTAGTTTAAGGTACACAAATGCACAGTAGGTTGAATCACTATGGGGTGTAAGTAGATTGAGCCTAACCTTTCTAGAAATTGTGTTGAATATCAAAAAATGACAAGACCACCAGAGTCAAACGGAGGGATGAGAATTATAGCAATCTAGAACAAGAGAAAGAGAGTAGAGGGTAAAGGTAATAGTAGGCTGAGAGCTTGAGGATTGATTTCAGACCGTAGATGCGGTGTTTTATTCTAAAGTGGATGAGAACCTGGAGCCAGCATGATGTAGCACAAAGCAGATTAAAGCAAGAAAAGAGGAGAAGAAGAATAAGCATTAGAGGGGAAGAACAAGCAAAGAAGAAGAATAGAAGAAGAAGTAACCGGATAGGAAGCAACAGATAAATTTCATTCAATCATTCAATAATCCTCATGTTATCCTAATTAGGGTCTAAATAATAAACTTTTAAAATCCATGGGCCGAAACACAAAAGGGTCCTAATAAAAATAAACTCAACACTAATAAGGCTAAAAACAAATGGGTCCAAGTAACGTTTAATAAAATATACTCAATACTAATAAAGCTCAAAACAAATGAGTCTAAATAATAAACAAAATAATAATAAAAAGAAATAAATCTACAGATTGATGTTCTCATCAACTCTCCCGGGCTAAGAAAAACTCGGCTCTGTCGAGTTGAAAACTTGCACACTAGTATTCAGTCATATTTTCCACTTGACAAGACATCTTCAGAGTTGAAGGAAAATGAGGTGCTCAACATTGAACACAAATAGACACCACTGAAGAGATGGGGGAACTGGAACTGGCCTAAAAACATCGCCATAACTTGCAGAAACTATTTGAAGCCCAAGGATGTCTCAAGAAGGTAACAAGTTCTCTAAATTGCAAATTATGACAAAACTCACATCACATGGCAATGTAAAAACAATTGCATTGGAAATAGGATCACAGAGAATATACAATGGCTCAATATCTTTGGCACGTAAATTTTGGTAGGACGATATGGGATAGTAAATAGGCAATGCAAAAATCAACATTTACATCCATTAAAGTCTTTATTCCCATCAAGCATCAATAGAAAATTTATAATAATTATTACTCAATCCAATTTTTCATTTAACATCAGCGTTATTGACAAGAGGTGGAATTCATGATTGAGAATAAATAACAATTGACGATGTAACTAAACTTTTTAAATTAGAATCCCTCAAAGATGGATGAATGGAAGGGAACTCAATAATATCGGCAGAATAATGGTACACATGCCACACACAACTTGTAAGAAAAGTTGTTTAATGTATACAAGAACATCTTTATTACGCACTAGAAGTGAGGATTTATGCAATTAAATGATCTCATGGAAGAAGAACTAGGACAGAGACTCAAAAAACTCCCAACTAATAAGGTCAATAAATAAAACTCTTGAAATGTTTAAATAATATCCCCTAAATAAGTAACCGTCACCAATGATAAAGTTAATGCTATCCTGACGATCATTATTTATGATATCCTCAAATAAAGCAACAAAATCAAGACATGATAATGGTGGAACCAATTCAACCACTCGGACACATTTTGAAGATTTGGTGATTCGTCATGATCAAATGTTAAAAGAAGATAATCAATAAGAGAATTACAAATGTTAACAGAAACAATAGGGGTGCTAGGTTCATGAGATGTTGTAACTCAATGCTTTGTATAGGGCACTTTGACTTTGACATAGAGTCATAAGACTCAAATTCATAATATTTTTCAATCTTTAAAGCTTCAGAGTAAGCTTCATTTAAGGTCTTGTGAGTGTATCGCTAAACCTTCTCACAGATGCAATGGCTTAGCCCAAGTACAAATCTATTGACGGCACAAAACTCATTTTGAAAGTTAGACCACTTCCTAAGAGTTTTAAATTGATCAAAATACTCATCAACAGAAGAATGTTCCTGTTTAAGAAGCATTAACTGAGACCATGCCTTATCTATAAAACTTTAGGAGCAACTCGATCGCTCAAATTTGTTTTATCACGACCCATCAGTAATAGGTATATGGTATAACTCGATTGTTTGTCAATACTCTCTAGCATAATTGGTCAATTTTGTTTTGGCCACACAAATACATTTGTCATCAAACACGTCGTGAGAGTAAAAAAATGTACTCAATATCATCTACCTAATCAAGAAACTCATGAGGATCAATAGTACCACTACAATAAGGAGGATCTTTGACATAAGTTTGACAAATAGAATGAAGTCCTTCCTCATTACTCCAGTATAATTGATTTTCAAAATTCATGGTAAAAGGACGGAAGTAATTTCTTTTTTTTTTCAAATGTTGATATTAAAGAAAATTGAAAAATAGAGTAATAAAAATATAAAAATCCTAATATGCCTAAGATAGGAATGACGAATCTAATAAATGAAACTCAACAAATAATTTAGGTAAACATGTGTGATTGATTTTTTTTTTTTTTTTTTTTTTTTTTTTTTTTTTTTTTTTTAAGATGGACAACAATTAACTGATTCAAAGGGAACTAGGAATTAGGAACTAGAATAATGAAATAAATGGGCAAAGTTTAAGTTCAAATTTATGCAATTCACATTGCCAAATGATAAACATATTTATCATAATTAACAATAAGAGAATTGTACGTTAATCCAAACCATTACTCCAAACTATGTGAAGTGCCCAATTTGAAACTATAAAATTCATTTTTTTTTTAATCAGAACACCATTGGACTGCTAAAGGACTACCAGAGATTCACCAAAAGGTCGCCGGAAAGGTCAATGGAGGTTCGCCGGAGAGAGGCGATTCCAGTGGTGGGTTCGCTGGAGCTAGGTATCGCTGGGAATGCATGAAAGTGCACTCGAAGGACTTGAAGGCCCGTAGGCGTTTGCAGCGGCAACGATTAAGGCTAGGGTTTGAGATGAGCAGTAGTTTTTTTTTTTTTTTTGGTTGGTTATGGATCAATTTGCTCTGATAGCAAAGACGATGTAGCACAAAGTAGATTAAAGCAAGAAAAGAGGAGGAGAAGAACAAGGATCAGAGGGGAAGAAGAAGCGAAGAAGAAGAATAAAAGAAGAAGTACCCGAAAAGGAAGCAAGAGATAAATTTCATTCAATCATTCAATAATCCTCATGTTAACCCTAATTAGGGTTTAAATAATAAACTTCTAAAATCCATAGGCCGAAACACAAAAAGACTCTTAATAAAAATAAACTCAATACTAATAAGGCTCAAAACAAATGAATCTAAGCAACATCTAATAAAATAAACTTAATACTAATAAAGCAAAAAACAAATGGGTCTAAATAATAAATAAATAATAATAAAAGAAATAAATCTGCAGACTAATGTCCTTACCACAGCACTACCTAGAGGAATTCCTATTCCTAAATGGCCAAATAAAGAGCAAAACAAAAGATAGCCACCAGAGTTCGATACAGTAAATCCCCACGGTTAGACACAAGTGGGCTAATGGAAAAATAATTTATCGATTATAACAGTGTGAGAGGTAAGGGGATTAGGAGGCAGAACCTGACCTCCAACCAGAAGATGAATGCATATTCTTAACTCATTTCCACCGCCCCAAAGTAGAAGAAGAAAAAGGGGAAGAAGTATAAGAGAGCAACGGAGGAAGCAATGGAAGTCGTTCAGGATCCAAACGAAGCACGAACAGTTCTAGAATGCATAGAAGATGGTCCGAGGCCACAGAAGCAAGAATTGGAGGAGATTAACCTTGCTAAAGAAGGAGAGATGCGACGACCCATTTTTGTATGCAGAGATCTACCTCAGATAGAAAAGGGTGAGTTGATAACTTTGATAAAAGAGTACTCGGATGTTTTTGCGTGAACAAATTCTGAAATGCTTGAGTTAGATACGAACATTATCATGCATTGCCTGAACATTGTCCCTAATACCAAGCCTATCAAACAAGGAATAAGGTTTTACAAACCTCGGGTAGAGCTCAAGATTAAAGAAGAAGTGGAGAAATTATTAGCAGCCTAATTCATAGAACCCATATAGCACCCCTCATGGTTGTCAAGTATCGTGCCAAAAGTGAAGAAAAATGGGCAGATCAGAGTGTGCGTGGATTTTTGGATTTGAATAAGGCTTGCCCTAAAGATAAATTCCCTCTGCCAAGCATTGATTTACTGATTGATTCTACCTCTAGCACCATATATTTTCATTCATGGATGGATTTAGTGGATACAATTAGATTAAGATGGCTCCAGAGGATGCTCAGACCATAGTCTTCCAAACTCCCATTGGTAACTTCTTTTATGCTACCATGCCCTTTGGATTAAAAAAGGCGAGAGCAACTACCAAAGGGCTAGGACAGCTATATTTTACGACATGTTTCATAAATGTGTTGAATTTTATATTGATGACTTGGTGGTAAAGACACGAGAGGGAATATCCCATGTAGAGGATTTACAAAGAGTTTTTAAAAGATGTCGCAAGTATAAATTAAAGATAAATCCGCTCAAATGTGCTTTTGGAGTAACAATGGGTAAATTTCTGGGATGTATAGTGTATCACCATGGGATTAACGTGGATCCAACTAAGGTGCAGGCAATAAAGGAAATGCTGCAACCAACTAATCAAAAGGAGGGGCAAGTTGAAGTTACAAATAAAACTTTGTTCACTATTAAGTAGGATGTTGAAGGATTACCATTCTAACTAGGCTCATGCACTTCCAATGGCCTTATGGGCAATGTTGTTAAAATCCTAATTTAAATCTTAAAATCTTACAATTCTATGATGTTAAATTGGGAAAACTTGTTCGATTTTATGTAAAATCTTAATAGGGACAAAATAAGTAAAATCTCGATTTTAGAACTAAAATCAATAAAATCTAGATTTGATTGGTGATTTTACTGATTTTAAAAATTAAGTGATTTTTGCGTAATTTTGTCAAATAAAATAGATTTTTATGATTTTTTTCAAGTAATATGCCACAACTATTTTTACTTATTATTTTTTTTATTCTATAATACTATTATACTATATTACACTAGTTGAGGACCATGTGCGTTGTTGCACCAAATTGACTATCATAAATTAAATGTAGCAGCTAGGATATAAACCAAGAGACTTATGATAAAATATTACAAATATATTTTAACTCAAACAAAAAAATGATAAAATGAAGTCAATATTTTAATGTCAGTTGTATAGGTCACACCAAACATTTTAACAGTCTCAGTTATGTAGTTGGGTAAATAGAGTATAAAATCAGATATAGAATCTTTTGTAAACTTTGTTAAGGATTCGTTTTGTTAATATGAATAAGTTTTTGTGTACATTTTTCTTGATACATATCTTTTCTCTCCTCTTATTAATAAAATTATTAACTTATCAAAAAAAATGGAAGCTCTAAATGAAATATTGTAGCATAATAGATTATATTTTCATTTTACAGGCATTTAATTAAATCTTACGATTTTGCGATTCGTTTTTTGGACCCTCCACCGATTTTAAGTAAAATTTCAATTTTAACAACTTTGCTGATGGGCCTACAGAACATCTAAAAAGAGATGAACTCAGATGACTCCCTTTTCCAAGTCTACGGAACTAAGGCAGTTCTTCTAGTTGAGATGGCCATACCCTCGACACGGATAGCTCTTAAGAGTGAAGTAATCTCATAGTCTAGACATGCAGATTTAAGGGCTGTGGATGAAAGACGAGATGAAGCCAGGGAGAATCTGAAGATGAACCAAAGCTGCATTAGCCAAGCTTATGACTCGTTGGTAAAACCTAGGTAGTTTGAAGAAGGAGATTTAGTGTTAAAGATAGCCAACCATGGGATGAGAGGACTATCAGCACCAAAATTTACACCTAAGTGGGAAGGCACCAAAATTTACACCTAAGTGGGAAGGCCCGTACGTTATCAAAGAAGCTCATGGTGATAATGGGTACTGCAAGATTTTAGATCCCAAGACCAACAAGTTAAGTGCCCCTATCAATGTTAAATGGCTCAAAGCTTATTATCCTTGATGTATTCATCTCTTTATTTAATAAGAAATAAAGGATTTGATTCGTATAGAACTTCTATGCTTGCATGAATATTTCTATTTAAAAGAACCCCTAAGGCATCTTTCTTTTAAGGCTCCTTATACTTTCGAATTCTCCAATAATGCCCTTTGCGGGAATTTGATCTCCAAATAACCCCCAAATGTATCCTTCTTTAAGGTTCCTTATGCTTGGTTCAAATTCTCTAATAATACCCTTTGTGGGAATTTGATCTCCAAAAAATCCCTAAGGCATCCTTCTTTGAGACCCCTTATGCTAGGTTCAAATTCTCAAAGTATTCCCTCCGTTGGAATTTGATATCCAAAGAATCCATAAGGCATTCTTCTTTAAGGCTTGCTTGGTTTGAATTCTCCAATAATTTCCTTCGTGGGAATTTGATCTCCAAAAAACCCCTAAGGCATCCTTTTTTAAGGCTCCTTATGTTGGATTCGAATTCTCCAATAATTCCCACCACGAGAATTTGATCTTCAAAAAACCCTTAAGGCATCCTTCTTTAAGGCTCCTTACGATTGGTTTGAATTCTCCAATAATTCTCTTTGTGGAAATTTAGTCTCTAAAGAATCCCTAAGGCATCTTTTTTTAAGGCTCCTTATGCTTGGTTTAAGCTCTCCAATAATTCCCTCTATGGCAATTTGATATCTATAGAACCTCGCGGGAATTTCATCCATGAGAATTTTATCTCTAAAAAAATTTTGGTGATTTTTCAAGAGACCATTTACAAATAAAATATTTTACCCACAAGTCCAATATTGTAACAGGGACTTTTCCCTCACGAAAGTTCCATCCTAGAAGGGGTTTCTCCCATGGAAACATTATTTTCACAATAGTTCAAAAGATCTTGATTCACACTAAGATTCATGCTAAGCTTCCATGGAAATTTATTACCCGTAGAAATTTGTTATCTAAAGATTTTGATTATGTAAAGATTCCTTTATCAAAAACACCGAGACAGCAAAACGAAAAGGTAAAAACTGATTTCGGAAAAGATCATTCCATCCACCGTTTCACAAAAGATAATAGAACTATTGTTTTCAGGGGGGGGGGGGGGGGG
>JAVXUM010000023.1:13571964-13590419 GCA_035590655.1 Pouteria glomerata
TTTAATGTTTTTTCTAGTTGTATTCTTTATTATTTAGATAATTTTCTCCAGTATATATTTTAAATAGCCTTGTATTGATAAAATCTTATAATAATAACAATTGTAATATTAATTTATAATAAATTTATTAATAAAAATAACATAATAAAATTTAATTAGTTAAAATAACAACAAATACAGAAATCCCTAATGAAAAAATGTTATAATAATAATTGTAATATTAATTTATAATTAAATTATTAATAATAATTATTATATAATGTAATTTAATTTGTTAAATTAGTAACAAATACACAAATCCCTAACGTTAATATATTATAATAATAATAGTAATTGTCATTGTAATTTACAATTAAATTAGCAATAGTAATAACATAATATTAAAATAATATTTAATTATAATGAGCAATAGTTAAATTACTAATAATATAATATAATTTAATTAGTTAATTAAATATTTTATTAAATGATAAGGATAAAATATTAGTTAAATCAACAGTAGTACACAAATCTCTAATGATTGGACCAAACTGATATCTTACCTGAGCTCAATCTAATATTTCACTTGGGTCAGATTCAATCCAATACAAATAGTGTAAGAAAATTATTTAAATTAATAATATTATAATATAATTTAATTAGTTAATTAAATTTTTTTTATTAAATTATAATGATAAAATAATAGTTAAATCAATAGTAATACACAAATCCATAATTATTGGACCAAATCAATATCTTACTTTGACCCAGTCTAATATCTTATTTTAATCCAATCTAATATCTTAGTTAAATCTAATCCAATGTCTTACTTGGGTCAAATTCAATCCAATACTAATAGTCTGCGAAAATTAACTAAATTAATAACATTATAATATAATTTAATTAGTTAATTAAATGTTTTATTAAATGATAATGATAAAATTTTAGTTAAATCAATAGTAATGCACAAATCCCTAATGGTTGGACCAAATCATTATCTTATTTCGGTCCAATCCAATATCTTACTTGGGCTTAATTAATATCTTTGTTGGCCCCAATTCAATCCAAGTTTTAGTGATTTTGTCGTTAATTAGATAGTCAATAAACTAATGATAGAAATCAAAATTTGAAACAAATTAGAACTATTTTTTTTATTCATTTGTATGCATTAGTGAAACTTAGACCCGTTCAAGAATCTTGTACACTAGTCGTTTGGTCATCCTTAGGCTACGGATCATGTCCTTGACTAGGTTCATTGTTCTTATGAAGAACACGCAAGGATTGACATATACGATTCTTAAATTATCTAGTTTGGATAGTTTGAGAATGTAACTATCCATTTTGTCTTCAACAGTTCGTGCAATTTTGTCTAATGTTAGATGGGGTTTCGGTTAACATTCTACTGTTCTCTGGATGCATACATAAAGTATGACTGTTGCCCTTTCTATGCTGTATACTTGGAGAATCATGCGGATATGTTGTCAAAATTTTGTTTAATAAGGGGATGAAGACATTAAGTTATTGAGAGCAAGTTGAATCATACATTCTCGAATGAGATAGGAGCAACCAACCCTTTAGTGAGAAAGTGAAGTTTAAGATTATGTGATTTGCATAATGCATTATCTATTAGTGTAATTGTGTTATTTTATTTTTGAACTTCGTAGATATAGTTAGCGACATGAATAAGAGTTGGATAGATTTACCGAATAAAATCTTTATAGAATACATGGGAATGATTAATCAGTTTATTGCATTCATTAATAGGTTTCACAACGAGTATATCAGTTATCCCTGTAGCAAATACACGAACTGATATTACTACACACGAGAGCCCATAGGGAGCACTTGATTCATAATAGATTCTTAAAGTAATATAAGTATTAGATTCTCCACGGAAAAGAGTATGCCGCCTCTCACCAGGAGGAAACAATTGAGGTGGAAACCGAAGCTATTAACAAGGCTAATCCAATGCTTGTGATACTAGCTAATATTGCATGTAAATTGGCACTAAAAAATGCAGGCTGTGACATTGATTTAACTAGTAGGAGTATTCCTCAATTGGTTGCGAATAACGAAGCCTTAAGATATTTTAAAATACCCAGTCCTTGATCGGATGCGAATGACTAAGCCCTAAGATATTTTAAAATACTTAACGATGAACTAGATAGAATCGTATCATAGATACAAAGATTTCAATAAATTGTCATTCATTATTTAGCTGTCACATTTGAAGGCATTAAGTTAGTGGTTGAATACGTCTTTTGACATGCTACTATAGTTGTTACACATAGTTCTACCTTCAAAAGCAAAGCTTGCTAATTCGTACTACCAAGCTTACAAACTAACTAAAAATCTAGGATTAACATATGAGACTCTGGAAGCATGTCCAAACAGTTATATGTTATTTCAGAATGAGAATGCCCATCTCGATACGTACACCGTATGTCAGACTTTGAGGTAGAAGGATGTCGAGTGTGGCAAAGATCATTAGAATATGTGGGTGTTTTAAATTATAGTAAACTTATGGCTACAAGCCAAGTACGTTATTTCTTACTTAAGCTAAGGCAGAATAGACTTTTCATGTCAACTAAGATTTTTAAACTCACAAAATGGCATATGGAGAATAGTAGGGAGGACGAGATGTTATCCCATCTAGCAGACTCCTCGGCATGGAAGAATTTTGAGCAGAGACACCCTGAATTTGCTGATTATACTCGCAGCGTGTGCCTTGGCTTGGTCACAAATAGATTTAGCCCATTTAGGGCGATGACTAGGGTAAATCACAGTACGTGGCCTGTGCTATTGGTTTCGTATGATCTTCTGCCTAACTGTGTATGAAGTATCTTTCTTGATCTTATTGACACTGATTGACGGACTGAGATGTCTCAGGAATAAGAAAGACATCTATTTGTAGCCTTTGATTGAAGAGTTTCATGAATTATTGGCTGAGGGTATGATAATGTTTAACTCTGCCAAAAATGAAATATTTAAACTTCGGGCAGCATTACTGTAGATAATCAATGACTTTCTCGCATATGTTAATTTGTCTGGTTGAAGCACAAAAGGAGAGTCGCATGTTTTTGTCGCAACCAGAGCAAAAAGTCAACCTAACTAAAACACGGCAAAAAATGAACATACATGGGTCACAGACGCTTCCTACCTCCTTTGCATAGGTTCAAGAAGGAGAGAGTCTCGTTTGACAACACTCGAGAGTATGGTCTAGCACCATGAATAATAACTGGGGTTGATTTGTTAACCCAGATCATGCAGGAACAAATATGAACAGTGTATGATTTTCAAGACCTGTTGGACCCCCACAGGCTTTTATTCTGGGTCCAAACAAGAATTTAAATCATAATTAGAAGAAGAAGAGTATTTTCTACGAGTTACCTTACTAAAAAGACAACCTACAAGGCATAACTTGGATGTCATGCACATCAAGAAAATGTTTGCGATAATATATTGTGGATCATCCTTAGTGTTAAGGGAAAGTCGAAGGACAGTACCAATGCTAATGTGATTTGCAGGAGATGAGGCTGGGAACCCGATTGTATTTATAGGAGAGGGAATCCAACAAGGCATACATGTTACCTACAAAGTACATGATGAGAAAAAAAGAGAAAAATGCTTTCCTATCAATTTTAAAGGATGTCAAGGTGTCTGATGGGTATTGTTTGAATATTTTTAAATGAATGAACATGAAAGAAAGAACGTTATAGAGTTTGAAGAGTCATGACAATCACGTTTTCATTCAACAGTTTCTTACCTATCGTGATAAGAAATTGTCTACCTAAGAATATGTGGAGCCATTGATTGAGGTCAGTAACTTCTTCAGAGGGCTGTGTTACAGAATTCTCTGTACAGATGAATTAAATGGGCTATAGGACAGGATTGCCTTGACATTGTGCCATTTGGAGAAAATTTTTTCGCCAAGCATTTTCGATGTAATAGTTTACTTGACAATACACTTAACTGATAAAGCCCGGCTTGGTGGCCCTGTCCAATTCAGGTGGATGTATTCGATCGAGAAGTACACAAATACATTGAAGAGGTATGTGCGTAACAAAGCTCGTTTTGAGGCATCCATGCCAAGGGTTATTTAATGGATAAATGCACTAATTTTTACACTGTATATCTTTACGACAATGTCCAAATAAATTTAATCAGGCCAAAGTGGATAAATAAAGGTCCTGTTAGGTAAGGCACATCATTTGATCTCAACCACATTGAGTGGATCCAAGCCTAACGGTTCATGCTCTTTAGCACCCAATCAGTTGTGCCATTGACTTACTAAGTCATTCCTCCTTATAAAGAGTAAATTATATAACACTTGTAATAATTATTATACTTATCGGTAACATAATTTGATCTATGTTGCAGAAGACACATAAATAGGCTCAAATGAGACATGCCTCACACAATAAATAGTGAAATACAGATGTCCAATTATCAATTGTTTCACAACTTGTTTAAGATACGTATGTATTAAATTTTATTATTAGTTTTAAATGTTCTACAGTATTATTTTAAATTTATATTCAACTAATACATGAACTACTTAGGTTTATAATTTACAAAGCACTAGCGATCCTACTTTAATCAATGAAATGAGCCAATTATGTAATGGTCCCTATATAACAGCCCGACGTTACATAATTTGTGACATCAATGGGTTTCAATTTCACATTAAGCAGGTAGATGAATGTAGGCTACGTAAAATAGTGGCATCAATTATCCATCCATCAACGGTGGTTACAACTAAAGCTAATTAAATGATATTATTGAAGTCGTATATAATTATAGTTTAAGGTTTCTATTATTCAAGTGTGACTAGGCCAATCCTATCTGTGGGGTGAAAACTGATTAGTACCAGTTTAAATTGGTAAATTTTAACAATTTGTTATACCAAAATACATAAATAGAATATGAACCCTACATACTAGCATCAGTGGCAAAGTAAGTTTATTATGTCGGAGATCCAGTCGATCCTAACTGGCAAATTGTAGTTAAAATTTCAAGAAAGGAGGTATATCTAATCAAATGTGATGAGACAGATATTGATGTATTCGCCCAACAAGCTCTTAATTAGGATGCAATCGTCCAACGTGAGGATGATATTAGTTGGGTTAGGGAGACCATCTAAGAAGATATCATTGAACTACATGACTAATAAAGAGTCGTGTACTTTTTTATCCAAATAAAGCTTATTTGAAATATTTATTATTTTAAATTATAATAAATCTATCTTGTGAACATGTATGCAGATATGTTTGGGTGCTCTAGAAGGAGGTCTGGTTTTCAAACGATGGCTGAGCATCACAGCCTATCCTATTTTGGCTCGACAGATGCCATCCTGCCATCACCATCCATGTTAGTGCATCCCTTGATTCATAGTCAGGCAAATTCGGTGTCTAACCATATAGCATCAGGTATGAATTGTTATTTTATGATTTTTTTAGCTGTTAAATTTTTTTCTTTTGACTCATTAAACTTAAAAATTTGTATGTAACAAATTCTTTCACTTCGAGCAAGCCTTTCAGGTCTGGTAGAGGGCCTTCAAAGGCATTATTATAGTAGAATTATGGGTCACAGTGGATAACTATACAATTCAACGACACACCCAACCCGGTGGAGAAGGTTGGATAGTCCTTCATCTCGTAGCTCAGACACATAATCCAAAATTCGATCATTTTTTCATTGACCACCCTTGATTGAGACACCTTCCTGCCTGACACATTCGAGAGCCTCTGGGTCAAGGTGCAAGTACCTAAATATATTTTCATATATGATAGTTTGATTTATAACATTTGTACTATTTGTGTTACAATACATATTGAATAATATCCTATAATATATCATTTTCAAGCTAATATCCTATAGCAATGCCAGAAGATATAGAAGAACCATAAGAACAAGATGAAGTCTGCCCATTGGAAGGGCTATGAGATTGACCCTGACATCCTTTAGTACATCTTGATGGGCGTTCTCCCCTACCAGTAAGCTAAGCTCTTCAGTTACTAATCAAACTAAGAGGCACGGGTGAGTAGATTGTGATCTGAAATTTTTTCTCTTAAGTTTTTTAGTTATAAAGTGTAACTTACAAAAATTAGTCAACAAGAAACAAAAAAAAAAAGAACGCGGTCAAGAGGAACTTATAGAATTACGAAATGCAAAACTCTGGGCACAACGAGGGGACTCGGCACTTCACGCAAGTTTGCCACAAGGTAAAACATACTACCATATAAAAATTTCATTTATTTTCATTTCGTATAACAATATACTATTAATATAATTTTTTATTCAACATTTAGCAGAGCAGGGCAAGAGGATTGATTACATGGTTTAGTTGGCGACCCGTGATGAGAATTTACAAGAGGTTCCAGCTGTTAAGATAATTAACGTTTTATTTTGGCAAATGATATTTTAAATTTTACTTTATTTACTTAAATTACTATATTTTTTTGTTATTTTATTAAATTATATACGATCAGTTTGATGCTCGTCTGGCTAAGTTGCCAGTGGAAGAAAAAGAGCCATAGGCAAAGAAGGATGAGATATTCCACTCCATCGTTAGATGGGACGAACATGGATACATGCTCACGGGTGGCACGGGCATACCACATCGGTCCATCGCATGAGCAAAGGCATCCATAGCTAGCTCTTCTCAGGCTAGAAGCCGCGATGAGGACCCGCTCTAGACCATCCATGCAGAGATCGACGCGTGAAAAGCATCGCTTTGGGTAAAGAAGGAGAAGTGTTTATTTCAAAGTTAAAGCCATTCTTTCCTTCCTCAGGCTAGAAATATTGATTTTCATATTTATACTAATTAAAATTTTATAAATTTATTTATGATTTGTTGTCACGTTCTCATTTACTTATTGTTTTATTGTAGGACCCGGATAATGGCGGTTGGGCCTCATGAACTGGTAGTGACATGACATTTTAACAGCCTCTTCAAATATATGGAATGAAGAAAATTGATCATCCAAATTGAACATTCAAGTACCAAATAATCTTAACTAGACTTGACCCATTGCCTATAGATGTTTCAAATACATAACCTTTTAATAGTCCTTTCAAATACATGAAATAAAAAAATAAGGTATCATCTAAATTGAACATATTAATACCAAATAATCTAAATCAAACTTGGCCCATCATCGCTGGATATTTCAAATGCATGATCGTTCAATAAACCTTTTAAATATAATGAATAAAAAAAATAAAGATCATATAAATCAAACATCTAAGTACCAAATAATTGTAATCGTACTTAACCCATCGTCTCTATATGTTTTAAATAGATAACCTTCCAATTAACCTTTCAAATACATGAAATGAAAAAAAAAAAATTCATCTAAATTGAACATTCGAGTACCAAATTAATATTCAGTTAATTGGTCTCCTTTAGAGATCCAATCCAAGTCCAAAAAGCTGCTAAGTACATCAATATGGTTCCTGCTAAAGAGTCTCTGATGCTTAAGTTAACCAAGAAATTGAGAGAATAGTTTGGTAGAGTTTCAATACGATAAGAGTGTTGTACTTGTATACTTGTAAAATGATTATATATTTATATATGTGTGTGTATATATATATGAAAAATCTTACATAAAATGATATGCATAAGCTATATGTAATCACGTCTTACTCTCCAATAAGATGACGCCACTTGTATTGTAAATCCTAAGGTTGATTCCTCAATTTGTTAACTAATTCGTTAGAGGAGTATCATTTGTAACAACACTTTTAAAGGCATATATATCAGAGAGTGTCAGGAGATGGTTATGCACATGATTTGTCACAAAAGTTATTTTGTCTGGTTTTTCGATCAAGAACATTAGATCAAGAAAAGTGAGGCCATTCTTAGTCAGTGGTATCCAATCAAGAAAAAACCTAGTAAGCTGTGACCTACTAGCAATTATTCGGGTTAATGGCTGGTGGATTATTTATCCATTCAGGGTGATTCAGGATATCCCTATATCAAATGCCGCTAATTTCCCTGGTCTCCCGATCTAAATTAAGAAAATCTGACAATTGCATACTCTACCATACCACAAGCGTATTTAATGCACGGCAAGCATTATAATGCTGGTGAGATACTGATAGGATGCATCTATTGTACTTCTTGCCTTGCATTGTTTTTGGATTGATTTTGAAGTTTTCGATATTAACGAGAGCCATAGACCATTGGACTGATGTTGTATAATTGGTTTATTTTTGCATTAATATAAATTGATATTTTTTAACAAGTTTTGGATATGATAATATGTTATTTTAAGCAATTATTGTCATTAAAAATGTAATTGGTGAAAATCTTAGAAGTAATGGACCTAAAAATTCAAATTTTGGCATTTTAAAAAGGGTGCCCAAGGGGTGCAGAGGGGCACCTCGACCTTCTATGCGAGTGCTGGGGTAAGCAAAGGGGCACCCTACCTATGTAAAAGTTAACAGATTGATGTAGCTCAGTTTTTTGTTGAGGGTCACTTTCATAGAAGCTTATGATCATAATAGAGGGTAGGGGAAGGTCGTAGGGAATTGTAACATACATGAAGAGTAAGATTAGTGTTGTATATAGATGTAGATAAGAAGAGAGAGAAAGAAAGAGAAAGAAAGAGAGAGAATTTGGAGATTGAGAGAAGAAAACAGGGAGAAAGTTGGAACTGAGAGAAGAACTAAAGAGTTTGGTTTCGGTAAGTTACTCTAAACTTAACCAAGCATAAATTAATCTTGTAAGAATGAAATTAAGAAACCATTGAACACATCTATATGGTTTGTTTGTTGTTTGGATAATGGGTAAGGAGATTGATCCACTCGAAGTTGGAAGCCTAAAATTGAGAGTAACTACCTTCGTATTCCACTTTGCTCAAAGCTTAAGGTAGGGATTCTTAGTCTCCTAAGAGCATATATGAGATATAATGAACTTGGAAATATTGGTATAATACTTATTTATGATTTTGGAAGCATGAATGAATGATTCAAGTAAAGTGATATATGTATATAGGTATATGTATGGGTTGGAATCAAGATTTTTGAATTTTGAATAGTGGGTTAACGAAAACTTGTTTTGATCAATTCATTAGAGTCTTTTAAGTCCTAAACAACACCTAGAAACAAAGTTTTCAACTAAAAGTTAGATTTGGCAAAGTTTGAAACACTAAACTATGGAATAGAGCTCAGACCAAAATAAAGTAACTTCTCTGGACAGAGAAAGGCACCTGGGAATGCTTTATTTTGGCATAGTTGAGTGGTAAGGGTGCCCGGGTCCCTCGAGGGGCTGCCCAAACCCTTCAAAAAGTATAAACATGGGATTTTCTTATATAAGTTGTCTTTTTATTGAAAACAAATGCTTATGAGCTAGCTAATTAATATAACAAGGGTTCATAAATATGAGAAATTGATTATAGATCGAGTTTTAGGAAAAGCATAAGAAAAATAGTAAAAGTTTGAACTTGCCCACAGAGGAAAGGGCCACCCAGTCTTTGATGCGGGTGTTCTAGGTGCTCTAGAATCTCGATTTAGGCTTTTTATGATGTATTTTTCAATTTTTGATAACTTGTTCTTGAAACATGTTTCATATTGAGTTATTGTAAACTTGTCAATGCAAATCAGGTGATGTTTGAGTTGATATGAGTTGAGATTATGTTAAAAAATGAGAAAATGTTATAATTAACTGAAAGTATGTTATTGTAAAGTTGAATTGAATTAAGATTGTAATATTGGCTATTATAATAATATTATTTGTTATATGGTTACATGAGATGGTGATATAAATATAATCTTATAAATGGAATTGAAAAGTAATAAATAAAAAATGTGAATAATACTTAGATACAAGGATTGTAGGTACTAGAAAATAGGAAAAGTATAGAGATTACTCTAGGGTTAAAAGACCTGAAACCTAGACAGGGATTGGTATCTTACAATATGATGTGTATTGTGGCTAATCGTGGCCCTTAATGACAACGTGTGTGGCTAATCGTGGCCCTAAAACGATGACGTATATTATGATTAATCATGGCCTTTACTGATGACATTAATTGTTTCCACCTCGTAAATTAAATGAGAATGGAATATGGATAAGAATGATTATGATAAGAATGCTAAAGTAAGATAATAGTTGAATAAAATGATGATATTTATAACATTGATAATGGCTTGTGTTTTACATAAGGTATATTTTTTATAATGGAATTATGATGCTTATATATGAAGATTTAGATTTTTTTATTAATGATGATTATATGATTATGTTGGGAAATGTTGAATATTAGTGTTTTACATTATTGGTTTACATATATATGTTTTTATGATACTTCATGGGCACAAGTGGATTAGTAATCACATCCTTACAGACTTTGTTATAGAAATAGATCCTAAAAATTAGGTGGGCATTTGATGGAATTAAAAGTGTATAAGCTGTTGCAGATATTACAATTGCAATAACTTAAGCTAAATTTTTATTTGGGATTGTAATATTATTTGATTTAGAGATTTATTCGATTAGGTTGTGAAGACTATAAGACCAATATTTATGTATTATTATGGGATGTGTTAGAGCATAATAGTCCATGGTGTGATAGGTTAGTATCAGAACCTAGATTAGAATACCTAGGGACATAAAGAGTCTTGAATTTCATATTGCATGTTTAAATGGCATTTAATTGAACCCAACTTTGAAATTTAATGGCCTTGTTAAAATTTTTAGATGGGGATGGGAAAAAGAGAATGCAGTAACACTAAACCATAGCTAATGGAAGAAGACATTGTATTCTCAAGTGATGATATTTGGTTAAGGTGGCAACAAAATGTCTAGAAGAATCTCTTCCTCAAATCGAAACCTCTGATTGCTATGTTTTAATCTCAATAGTTTTAATTAAACCTCACTATTTCTATGCTTAGTACGTTTTTAGATAAAGATTCTATCACGAGAAACGAAAGCTAAAGGTTTAGGTGGAGGTTGAACTAGAGGCCAAGGTAGAAGTAGAAGATGTGAAAATACCCCGATAGATCAAGATGAGATTAATGCAACTGTTTAATAGGGATATGAAACACACTTGAGTGTAGTAATAGAGGCAAAGCCACAAATACAAACTATAATAGGAGGAGCCTGAGTGGGCCCACAGCCACTAATATGAACTAGTTCGAATGCGCTTGAGAGGTCTAGGAGGATAAAACTTCTAACTTAAGGTTGAGCAGTTGACACAGACAAAGCCGAGCAATTTTTAGATAAGTACAAGAAGATATTAGTGGCTAAAGAGATCACCAACCACTTAACCCATATTACTCTGATCACATCTTAGTTAGTAGGAAGGTATCTATTTGGTAAGCCAGTTTAAGGGATTCAGTGGGATTAAAAGGCCTCATCTAGGAGAGATTCAATGAAAAGTTTAAGAATCATTTCTTTCTATTATCTTTGAGAGATACTAAGAGGGAAGAGTTTGCTAACTTAATATAAAGGACCATGACAATATTAGAATATGAGAGGAAATTTTCAGACTTGTCCAAGTATGTACGCAAGCTTTTTTTGACTACCCACTTGAAGTGTAGATGGTTCGAGCGAGCATTAAAATTGGCTCTAAGAAATAGGATGGTCTTACTGGGTTTAGGTGATTATAAGGCCCTTATTAATAGGGCAATAATAGTCGAGAGAGACTAAATAAGACAAAAGGTATACAAGAAAGCCGTCATTGTAAGAGTATAAAAACTCAACAAAAAGGCGAGAAGAGAAAAATGTTAAAAAGCAGTTTGTCAGACCCACAAATTCAGTTGTCATACCAAGAAAGTACAGCACCCACACAATGTATAAGATTAGAGAGGCTTCTCACAAATAGGTTACATGCTTTAGTTGTAGACAGCCCAGCCATAAAAGTATTAAGTGTCCCAGAGTTAAGAGGTAGATTAGATTAACAAAACAAATAAGAAATGGACAGACTGAAGAAAATAGAGTATGTTATGGATATGGACATATAGGAGAGGTTTTGCCCATAGATGTAGAGTGGTACAGGAGAAAGATTTGTACAAACATGATAATCCTTTGAGGGCAGTCGTCTATTGATTTTCTAATTAGTATAGTAGCTACACCAGTAGAGAGGTGTTCCGTAGAGAACCATATAGAGTGGAATTTCATAATAGTAGAGGGTGGTCCCAAAGGGATAGAAATTGGGCAAACTATAAAATACAATAGCACAAGGTAGAGTATTTGTGGTAACACAATTGGAGATGCCCACAAAGCCTGTGATGACCAGAAATATTTTTCGTATTTATTTTTCTAGTACCACCGTACTCCTAGATACTGGAGCATCTCATTCATTTATTGCTGCATCATTTATATCTTTCTTAGAGATAGATGTTAGCCTATTATGTTTATTTTCATGTGTTAAGACACCCATAGCTAGATTTTCTTTATTGACCCAAGTGTGTAAATTAAGGGTAGAGGATTCTCTTAATGGTTATGAATTTCTCTTGATGTTTGATTTGATTGTATTGGAAATAACGGGTTTCGATGTCATACTTGGAATAGATCGGCTTATATCTTACCAAGCTATGATTGATTATTATAAACGTAAAGTAACTTTATTTACTCCGGATGGAGATCGAACTCATTTCTTTGCAAACCAATGTGAATTATGAGATGTGTCACTTTTGGATGGTCATGGAAAAGTTGATTTATGTAAGCTATTCACTTGCATGGTCTTAGAAAAAGAAGATATAGAACAGAAAATCAAGTTACCAAAGGTTATGTGTGAATTTCCCTAAGTATTTTCAAATGAGATATCAGGGTTGCTACTTAAGAGAAAAGTGAAGTTTTGTATTAACTTGTTTCTGGGCACAAAGCCTATCTCTATTCCTCCATACATGTTAGCACTAGCAAAATTAGTAAAATTAAGAAAGCAGGTTGAGGAATTGCTAGCTAAGGAGTTTATCAGGTTGAGTACCTCACCTTTGGATGCACTGACATTGTTTGCAACCAAAAAAGATGAAACATTATGGATGTGTATTGATTATAGGAAATTAAACAGAGTTACTATAAAAAATAAGTACTCGCTATAGAGAATCGATAACTTATTTGATCAATTGAAAGGATCATTTGTATTCTTAAAGATTGATTTGAGGTCCGAGTATCAAGTTAAGAGTGAGAAAAGACCAAATACTACATTTAGGACATGGAATGGTCACTATGAATTCCTGGTTATGCCATTTAGTTTGACAAATGCACCGATGGTATTTATGGACCTAATGAATAGAATCTTTAGAGACTATTCGAAAAAGTTTGTAGTAGTGTTTATAGATAATATCTTAGTATATCCCAGGTCAAAGGAGGAACATAAATAGAATTTGAGACTTGTGTTACAAAGGTTAAAAGATCACCAATTTTATGCCATGTTAAAAGATCACTAATTATATGCCAAATTGAGTAAGTGCAAACTCTAACTCAGAGAAGTCAAGTTTGTTAGGCATGTCGTATCTGAATAAGGGGTGGCAATAAATCCATCCAAGATTGATGCTATTTCGAAATGGTTTAGGCTAAAAAGTGTATTTGAGATTTGTAGTTTCTTGGAATTAATAGGATATTACAGAAGATTTGTTTAGAGCTTTTCTAAATTAGTGACCGCTCACAAATGTGAAGTGGCTTATACTCTTAAGTGCAAGAGTGTGCGGTGTAGTTTTAACTAGGTAAGTCCTAGGTCATCTCCACAGGGAGCCTACTATTTTTAATTCTAAGTTGACCAGATTTAATTTATTTATTAATTATTCCTTAAAATAAAAAGATTTGAATTCAAGATTTGCAATGGTTCAATGTTTTCTTCTACTTTAAAATTATCCAACAATTCAAACCAAAAATCAACTAAGCAATTCCAAGAACACGATCACTAATCAAAAAAAAAAATTTCCAGATTCAAGATAATAATAGATAATAGTGATAAAATGAACTGTGCAATAAAGGAAACAGTTCTTGATTCAACTTCTTCAATGTCAGGTGGTTGAGTTACTTCGCTCTATGATACATAAATACTCACAACCTAAGATCCACGTCTAGGGAAAATAGGTTGGAAGATATCTTCATGAAAAATAGTTAAATGCCTAACACAACTTCATAAACACCCGAAATGGATTATGAAATCAGAAATCGTTCTTTTTGAGAAAATTAGGTTTTAGATCAAAATTAATTTATTCCAAAGAATATTATAGAGATTTTAAAGATCCGAAAGTTTATACCAGAAAGTTCCGTAGAATATGGTCATAAATTTCGTTTTCGCAAGTTTTTGAAAATAAATTAATTAGATCTATAGTCATAGACGTAAACGTTCATGCGAACGTACATCTACGCATATCATAGAAACGTAACCAACCACCCTTCATTGAGTGGCTGAATCAAGAACCTACAGATCTAGCCACTCATGATATTTAAATCACTAAATAAATAAAGAATCATGCAATAAGAATAGATCTGAAAAACGGAAGCGAAAGCGCAAGCAAAATAAAAAACCCTAGTTCCTAACGAATACTCTACGCATACATGGAGCATCCATAACGCTTAGAATAAAGAAAATCAATGGAGAAGAGTACAAGAAACAAACTTTAAATTGAAAATATATTATGAACGCAATTAAATACGTACCGTTCTTCGGAAGTGGAAACGAAAACAACAAAAAAAACGAAAACGTAACGGAAATAAAAAGAACACTTCAACACTCAACTTCTTGTTTCAAAAATAAACCCTAAGAACTAATGTGTACTGAACTAAAAAAAACGAAGAAGAAGAATCCCCCCAAACGGCCACACAATGGCCTATATATATAACCCACGAAAGATAACCCTAACCCTGAAATTCCTGATCTGCCGCGTCTCTGGCGTTCGGACGGTACGATAGAGCGTCCGGACGGTACGATATTCTCCAACACATCATTCATTGGTTATGCGTCTCCTCACTGTTGTCTAGACAGAGTGTCGAAACGTTCGGATGGTAGGGTTATTTTCAGTTTCTTCATCTCCACTGCTAATTTCGATTATTTGCTCATTTTTCCTGCAATTTTAAAAACACCAAACAATAAATAATAAACCAAATATATAGCAAATACATATATTTAAAGAAAACAATGCATTTTTTTTAATTAGCTAAACGGTCTGGTAATTACACTTTTTTAGTGTAATCAATTAGCAGTTCCATTTACCAAATTGACCCGAAAAGATGTTAAATTCAAATAGAACAATACTTATGAAAGATCATTCAAAGAGATTAAGAGGAGGTTAACCACTACACTAGTATTAGTCATTTTAGAGAAATGAGCAAGTTATTCAGTGTATGGTGACGTATCTCGAGAAAGGCTTGGTTATGTTCTCGTGCAAAATGGGAGGGTTATAGTCTATGATTTGAGGCAGTTGAAGACTCATAAGCAGAATTATCCAATTCATGACTTAGAATTGGCAATAATAATTTTTGCTTTGATGAGTTAGAGACATTATCTGTACAGCCAAAGGTTTAAAGTTTACTCAGACTATAAGAATTTGAAGTACAACTTCATCTTGAAAGACTTAAACTTAAGACAGGGGAGATGGATGGAATATATGGAGGATTATGACTTGAATTACATTATAATCTGGGTAAAGCCAATGTGGTTGCAAACGCCTTAAGTAGAAAGATTTAGAATACCATAACCAGTGTTACAGTCAAGAAATAAGATATGATAGGAACTTTAAATGAATTTGACATAGGGCTTAAGGAGGATGATAAGCAGGCGTTATTGTATACTTCTGTCGTTCAACCAACATTAGTCTATAGGGTAATTGAAGCACAGAGGTCTGATGAGGAAGCTAATGGTGTTAAGGTGAAAGTAAAAGATTTAGTAAATATTCTGGACTTGATGGTAGATAGTAATGAGGTAGTTAGGTATTAAGGAAGGATTTTTATACCTTTATCAATTTGAAAATGAAATTATGAAGGAGTTTCATCATTCACGTTTGGCAATGTATTAAGGAGATACAAAAATGTATCAAAACTTAAAGCAACAATTTTATTGGGCTGCAATGAAGAAAGACGTGGTAGAATTCATTAGCAAGTGTTTAACTTGTCGAGTGGAAATAGGAGACTGTGACTAAGGATTTTGTGTCAAGGTTGCTAAGGACTAAAAGAAGTTGTTATGCCATACGGGTAATTGTGGATCATTTAATAAATCTACTCACTTCCTGCCAATAAGGATGATGGACTCGATGGATTCCTTAGCCTAATTGTATATTCAGGAAATTATAAGGTAAGATTGTATTGATTGCTTTAGACTAAGACTCATGATTTATTTCTTAATTTTGACAGAGTTTTCAGGTTGCTATAGGAGCAAAATTATGTTTCAGCACAGCATATCACCCTTAGACTGATGGATAGTCTGAGCAGATAATTTAGATTTTAGAATATATACTTCGATCTTGTATGCTAGATTTTAAAGGACGCTAGGAAGTTCATTTACCACTGGTAAAGTTCGCTTATAACAACAGTAGCATTGGAATGGCATCATTTGAGACATTGTATGATAGACCATGTAGGTTGCCAATTTATTAGATGCAGGTCAAAGAAGCAGCTATGATTGGACAAGAGTTGGTTAAGGAAACCAATAAGAAGCCTAAAGGTTAGGCAGAGGTTGGAGACGGTGCATTGTTGTCAGAAGAATTATGTGAATCAAAGGAGGATCAAAGGAGAAGACTCTTAGAATTTCAGGTAAGAGATCATGTATTTCTAAAAGTATCACCACGAAAAGAACAATTTAGATTTGGCAGGCAAGGAAAATTATCTTCTAGATATATTGGTCGGTTTGAGATCCTAGCAAAAGTTATAGAAGTTGCTTATTGATTGATACTATCACCATAATTATCTAGAGTGCATGAGGTTTTCTATGTTTTTATGCTACACAAATATATTCTAGATCTTACTCACGTGCTAGATTGGACCGAACTAGAGGTAGATTCAGATGTGAAGTATAAAGTAAGGTTAGTTCAGATTTTAGATTCCTAAGATTAAGTGCTTTGAGGTAAAACAATTCTATTGGTTCGAGTATTGCAGAAGCATTATAGTGTTAAAGAATCAACTTATGAGCGTGAGTCTGATATACGGTAACGATATTGACAGTTATTTTCTTGAATTATGATATGTATTAAATTTCAAGGGAAAAATGTAATATCTCAGATTTTTGCATTAATATAAATTGATGGTTTTTAACAAGTTTTATGTTGACCCAAGGTTTATAAATTTAGTTTTATAATTGATTTTGATGATAACAAACATTGAATTAAATTTTCATAATTCATTTTCAAATAGACATTGTATGAAGTTTGAATTTGATAGATTTAAGATGATATACTTGGAAGAGATTGATATTATATTTGCGGTATTTTTACATAATTTGGATGAAGAAATATAGGAATTTCAAAGTTTGGAATAATGGAAATTAATGAAAGAGAAAAACTTGAAGGTTAATTTGGATGAGCAGAGAAATCATACATATATTAGTATTTTAATGATATCTTAAGATTTAATGGTTCAATGTTTATGAAATTTTAACATAGTTAACTAGACTGCCATATCTACAACTTTATTGCAGTAAAATTTTTGTGGATCTGAAGTTATGATGTCCAAAAATGAGATGGAAGATTAGTTATGTCAGAAGAGATTTTAATCCTAAATTCTGAAGGTAATTTCGGTTTTTGAGCAATAACTCATAATCTACAACTTTAAAAATTCTGATTTTTGGTGTGTGAAAAGAAACCTTATAAAGATACAACTTTTGTAGTTTGCGTTTCTTCAAATTCTAAAAGTATCATGGTAAAACAGTAGCTTTAATTAGAAACACATATTCAGATTGTCAAAAAAAGTTATCTAGAGCTAGTCTCGGTTTAGAGGGTATATCTAAAGATCCAACCGTTGGATGAAGCTCAAATTTGGCTAGATGATAGTCAACTTAGATATCTACAAAGGCATTAGTCCGTCTGAATGTCAGATATGAACGTTATGAAGGTGAAAAATGGTCATAAAAGTATCTTAGAAAATCTAAATCTGGAAAGAAGCATTGGAAGCAAGGAAATTCAAGTTCTTTGAAGGGCAAACATGTCTTTTCACTTAGCAATGGCTATTTTGGGATTTTTTTTTTCTTATAAATACAACCCCAACCTCAAATTTAAAAAGAAGAATAAAGGTAATAAAGAAGTGCTTATAAAGAGATACAAGAAAGCTAATCATTTTGCAAATATAGAGTGATTTCTTCTTACACTTGTACTTCATCTTTCATATTCAACTTGTGAGAGCTTTTTTCTTATTTGATTGAGTTTTAAACTCACTATTTTTATTATAAGAAAGGGAAAGTTATAATCCTTTTGATTTGTGAGAATTGGGTGAGCTTTTGTTGATTTTGGTTTAAGTGTTAGAACCAAGACAAGGAGAATTCTTTGAGAGAGACTTGTGGAGTGATTTGGGGATAGAATCACTTGGTGTG
>JAVXUM010000023.1:13604836-13625605 GCA_035590655.1 Pouteria glomerata
TTGGAAATGAGTGCCCAATATTTTCTCAAAAATTTATTTGAGACTTTTATGATTATTTTTAATTAAGAATTTTCTTCCCAGTAGATAACACCTCCATTTAAGTACTGCTAACACCACTGCCATTAATTACCAAAAAAAAAAAAAAAAACACCACTGCTATTAACTCCTTTTCATAAGTGGAAAGTGCTTAGTCCCTTGCTCCAGTAAGCAATTAGGTGGCCTTCCTGCATCGATACAACTCCTAGCCCTGTTCTTGAGACATCTGACTCCACCACAAATTCTTTGCTATAATCTGGTAAGGCCAGCACTGGGTGTGTGGTTATCTTCTCCTTTAGTTGATTGAAGGCTGCAGTAGCTTTGGAGGTCCATGTAAAAGACTCATTCTTCACTAAGCAGTGGAGAGGAGAACAGATGGAACCATTGTTCTAAATAAACCTCCTGTAATATCCTGTGAGCCCTAGGAAACCTCTCAATTCCTTGACACTAGAGGGTAAGGGCCAGGACTGAACGACTTGTAGTTTGGTTGGCTCTGCAACAACTCCTTTGGCTGACACTAAATGCCCCAAATACTCAACCTCAGTTCTCCCAAACACACACTTGGACCTTTTTGCAAAGAGCTGCTGCTGTTTCAATGTCTACAGTGTAGTTTGTAAATGTTGCAGATGTTCTTCCCATGACTGGCTATAGACTAAGATATCATCAAAGAATACCAAGATAAACTTCCTCAAGAAGGGTCTAAAAACTTCATTCATGAGACTTTGAAAAGTAGAAGGAATATTAGTAAGCCCAAAAAGCATAACAAGAAATTCATAATGGCCATCATAGGTTCCAAATGCAGTTTTCTCAATGTCGGTGGACTGGACTCTAATTTGATGGTAACCAGATCTCAGGTCTAGTTTAGAAAAGTACTTGGCTCTAATTAATTCATCTAATAGTTCATCTATAATTGGTATTGGAAATTTATCTTTAATGGTAACTTTGTTGAGGGCCCTATAGTCAATACACATTCGCCAAGTGCCATCCTTCTTCTTTACTAAAAGGACAGGTGAAGAATAAGGACTAACACTAGGTCTAATGACTCCAGAATTCAGCATTTACTTAACTTGTCTTTCAATCTCAGCTTTTTGGAAATGAGGGTACCTGCAAGGTCCTATGTTGGGAGGTTCAACTGCTAGCTTGAGAGGGATGCAATGATCATGGTTTCTGGTAGGAGGTAGACCCTTAGGCTCTTGAAAAACTTCTGTAAAGTCTGAGAGCAGTCCCTCTAATTCCTGAGAGCAGCCTTCTTCTTCTTCAGTGGTTGCAGCTTGTAAAGAATTAATCTGAGCTATAACTCCATAGGGCTGCTTTTGTAAATACTTTCTTGTCTTTTTAGGGTTTACTATCTTTACTTCTTCCTTCCTTCCCCCTCGCAGCACATGCTTCCTTCCATTGAGGAAAAACTCCATACTAAGGTTCTTGAAGTCCTACTTAACTGGGCCCAAAGTGGCTAACCACTATATTCCTAGCACCATATCACATTCTTTCAATTATAATACCCTCATGTCAGTTTCAAAAAGAGCTCTTTGCATTTCCCACTGGAATTTTCTACAGATGGCAGTGTTCATCATCTTGGTTCCATCAGTTACTGCCATTGGCAGTGGCTCAGTCTCTTCCAGCCTTACATTGGTCCTCTTTGCTATTTCAGTACTTAAGAAATTGTGAGTGCTTTTGGAATCTATCAAGATTATTATGAGTTTCTTCTTTATATTACCTCTTATCCTTATTGTTGTATATGAGATTGAACCAGTAATTGCATTTAAAGAGATCTAAAACTCTTCCTTGGGCAGCTGCTCATCCTCCTCCTCTTCTTCTTCTTCAATAACTTGTTCTTGACCTTCACTTTCCCCTTCCATTGCATACAGATTTTTCTTGCTGCATATATGCCCTTTAGTGTATCTCTCATTGCATTTAAAACACACCCCTTGGCCCTCTTTTCTTCCAATTCTTTGGACAATTCCTTTCTATATTGACCTCCAGTGTTTATATTCATCCTTTCTCCAGTGACTACAACTTGTTTATTCCCTAATCTAGTCTTTATAATGGCCTCAATACTAGATTCTTGTAATTTTGCCAAACCTATTGCATTAGTGATGGAGTTTGGCTTGAACATCAAGACCCCTGCTCTTATCTCCTTTTTCAGCCCACTGATGAAACAACTAACAAAGAAAGACTCCAGCAGATTTTGAGTTTGTTTGGCCAAGATCTCAAATCTTTCTTGATAGGCCTTAACCGTAGAAGTCTACTTAAGCTTAGTCAATTCCCCCATGGCATCCTCATATGAATTTGGCCTAAATCTTGCTAACAATCCTTGTTTAAACCCATCCCAGGTGATGCATTGATTGCACCTCTCGAACCACTGAAACCACTGCAGAGAAGAACCTTCCAGGTGCAATGCTGTCAGCTTCACCTTATCCTTTTCATTCACTGCATTATACTCAAAGAATCTTTCATATTTGTATAGCTATCCACTAGGGTTTTCACCATAAAAACGAGGGAACTCAATCTTGGCAATTCTTTGATAGAAGGGAAGAGAAGATTGCTGAGAATTCTCTAACCTGGAGAGATATTCTCTGAGGACTGGGAATGCAGCCTGGCCATTCTCTGATGGTTCTGGCTGCTGCCGCCTACTTTTCCCTTGAAGTGACTTCCTATATATGTGATTAACCGTTTGATCGTACTTCAAACTCATAGCTACAGTCATCTCTTTAATGTCTCCCAATTCTCTAAGAGAATTCTTGATTTCTCCTATCTCTTTCTCTTGCCTTTCACTGCTTTCTCTCAGCCCTCGAATGGCTTCCTCCCATCTCCTTGCTTCTTGCGCTACCCTAGTTCCTTCGGCCATGTGGTATTCTTCAAAACAGTGGCCAAGAATCAACCAGCTCTGATACTACTTGTTATAGCTAAGGAAGAAGGAAACAGAAATTTCTAAATGGATCAAAATTCTGAGATTTTACCATTCTCTTTTCCTCTGTTTCTACAGCTATTTATAGCCTTCCTAGGCTAGGTTACATCCTTCCCTCCAATTCTAACTACTTGAACAACTACTAGCTAACATCTTTTCGTTGTAACAGAAAACAGAAAAACAGCAATGGAAGGCAAGCAACAGAAATACAACAGAAACAGAATCACAACAGAAATAATAGAAGAAACAGAAACAACAAAATTAATTATCAACTGCCCTAACTAGCTAACTAATTCCCTGGATATAACACTCTTGCCATAGACTAGTCAATTCAACAAAACATTAAGCTAGAGACCGATCTTTCTAACCTGCCTCACAGATCTTTTTTTTTTTTTGAAAAGATAAATAAGTAATATTAATTTAGCATCAAAATGATGCTAAGAAACCTGCCTTACAGATCTTCTTCCTCAACTCATTGGCCCGTGCATCATAATCATATTAAGAGTGTGCAACTACAGAACAAATATTATATGCAGTGTTCATTAACACATAAGCACGACTAATGGCAAGTTGCATGGCATTAAACAACCTGGTCGTAACAAGTGCATTTTCCAAACACTATTTTGTTGTGCTAGACCATTTTACCTTTGGGTCCTTTCCAGTTCCCTTTATATACTTAGTCAAGACACAAGTAGTAATAGAACAAGTACATAAGTATGACCAGATAAAGGGGCCGTTTGGAGTGTAAAAAAACCAAAAAAACCAAAAGTGAAATTTTTTGGAATTTGGAGAGCAAAAAGTTGTTTTGAAATGATTGTTGGATATTAGTATTCGATTTGATATAAAATTGTTAAAATTTATATAAAGTGACGTGTGTCAAAATTTTAATAGAGAACCTTGAAAATTTTTTGAGTTTTGTAGAACTTTTTGATATAAATGTCAGCTCAATTTTTTCAAAAATTTGGCAAAATCCATCAGAACGTATTATAATGGTTTGTTCCAACAGATTTTGACAATTTTTTTTGAAAACGTTGGAATATTTGGAGTTTGAAAAAGTTAAAACTTTAGAAATTTTTTGAACTCGGTTGGAGCTCCAAACAGCCCCTAAATATTTGGTGCCATCCAATTTAGCTAGATTAATTTTCATCTCAGATTCTAGGGTCCCAACACAACTCAACCCATGATCATCACTACCAACAGTAGTCTTTCAATTGCTGTCATATCCTCTAAATAGGGAAAGCACACCGAAAATAATAGAAACATGATTAAGTTTCTGTTACAGAGAGGGAGAACTAGGGAGAGCAAACAGAGGAACTCAGCTCTACTCAGTGGTTGAATCAGAGCAAAGGAAGGAAAAAGATCTTTATGGATATACATATATAGAGCTTTCTTGAGTTGTAAAAGGAGATGAAGAGTTCATTTGAGCAATAGAAGAAGAGAGACATAGAGGAAGGAGAAGAAGTTTGAGAGAATGAGAAGCGAGGAGTGAGAAAAAGTCAAGCTTTTATTCTGTTTTTACAGTTACTGAACATTTTCCGATGCAATTTGAAATCAGCAGTTCAGATGATTTGAATTGTGGCCATCAAATCACCTATGTACTCAAGTACGTGGACGGCTATGACTAGCTTTGTGACTGTCTCGATCCTAGCCTTACCAAGGATTGAGATCATTCCTAAGTGTCATGGGTCATAGATCCAAAGCATATGACATCCATTTTTTTTGCACCCTTGTATGCCCACAAAAGATGAAGTGGAAATAGACGCTCGTTAGGTGACTAAGCTCCAAGTTCAGTTCCCTCACTCACACACTAAGGCAATTGAAGTGTGCTTAACCAGAATCTAAGCAAGGCTCACTTAAGAGCATTCACCTAAACTTCATGGCTCGTGTCCTAATATAAACATGCCCTTCATGGGCATAATCTTATTGCTTCACCTGAGCATAAGGCGCCTCCCAAGGTCAATAAGCAATGCGCCACAAAGTGCCGTGCTTCAAACCTCCTAGCAAGGATCCAAGGGCCAAGTATTGATACCAAAGCGTAGTTTGCAAAGCGCAAGCCCACTACCATGATTAGCATTCCCATAGGCTAAGACAAACTACATGAGTCACTTTTCCAACTACCATGCTTAGCATTCCCATAGGCTAAGACAAACTCCATGAGTCACTTTTCCAACACTGCTTGCAAGCACGTTGTATAAATGGTGATACAAGGTAACAGATCTACCCTATAAGCGTCCGCACGACAATGTTCAATAATAGAAATGACCAAGAGCTGCAAGCATAGGGTCATGATGCATTAGTGCTATTTGAGCCACATGGATCCATTCGATGCACAAGACATGTCAATTGACGCGCTGATATTTCATTCAGTCTCAAGTGTGTGCATTTAATAGAGCATAATTGTAGCATAGCGCGTGGGCACGTATGCAAAAGCATGCCTAGTGTTAGCCCTCATGGCCTTCCTGACACCACTCACGTGTCACAACCTACCACCTTAGATAATGTTGTGCGTTTGACAATAGGAATATGGGCACCAGAGTGGCATGCTTTTGGAGTTCCTTGGGGCGTTTTGAATTTTTCAAGGGTATTTCAGAGTGTCCTAGAGTGCTTGGGCTTAGTCTAGTGGGTTTTGAAATATTTAAGTATGATCCAAACTTTTCTAAAAGCCATTAAAGTACTATAGGCTTCTCTAGAATATCGTAAAGCTAACGGAGGTTCTATGAGAAGTCTTGACTCTACAACTCTGTACATATTTGTACATGTGAGGAATGTTCTAGATTAGTGAGATTTATAGTGGGGTTGCTTTCCTTGGAAGTTTTGTAAATGCATTGAGAATTTTAGGAATTAAGAAAATTCTATAGGATGGATCACTACCATCCATTTGGAACAATCCCACCATCCATTGAGGATGTGGAGGACCATAAATAGGACTCTGTAGGGCTCATTTGTATTATTCAAGTTCCAAGCGTTCAAGTGAGCAAGTGTGCTTCTGAACTCTCTTTTGTATTTTCTCAATTGCTTCCTTTGTGAGTATTTTGCTTAACAAGGAATTGGGTTGCCTTAGCACTATAACAAGGGTAGAGTGTCTAAGTGTCACACATGTTAAGGTATGGAAATTCTAAGCCTGTGACACATTTGCCCTTGCAGGGACCATTGTTGCAACTCAAGTGGTGCTAGTAGCTGACCTCCATGACATTGAAACACGGAGGACTCATTTAGTGTAAGCCACTTGTAATTACAAGAGGGAGGTGGAGTCATACCTTGACATCTCCCCTTATATATGTATTTAATATTTACACTGATAATTGGAGGAAACATTTTCTACGCTTGAGGGAGGTGCATTAATGGTTACCAATCGTAAGAATTCTACCATGATTCATACACCACAAGAAGAAGGCCACATAAAGAGGAGCCCCTATGCACTAGATACTCATCCAAGCAAAATTCCCTACTCTATACCCCTCTAGCACACAGTATGGTAAGATTTAACTTCAAAGATTCTGGGTTTTGAGGCCAACGACTTCCTCTTACCCAAACATGAAGGAACATAAGCAAGTGATCATCTTGGTGAGACTACCACTTTCCCAATGAAAAATGTTCCTTCTTAGTACCATATTCCAAATAACTACTCCCTCATGCCTATGATAGAAGTTTATAATTACGCCTTCTCTGTTGATGACAATCTTTTAAATGCTAGGGTATTCTTCTCTGAGACATCTCTCTCCTAACCATGGATCATTCCATTTCCCACCACCCATCTCTATTGGCTTACCGATGCTATCCCATTTTAAATTCCTCCTCCAAATTTCCCTTATAGGAATTTTCTCTAAATTCTCTCTAGTCTCTTGTTAGAGAAATGAAAAGGGTTGAATGATCTATTACCAAAACATCAACCTTGTATATATATTATTGGATACCAACTGGCTATCCATAATTATAAGATACGCTTCCAAAAATAAAAAATACTAGTTGCTATGCTTCCGAGAATAATACACCCTAATTGACAGCAAGATAAATAAAATAAAAACAAATCTTTTATTCTAACACTCCTCCTCAAGCTGGAGCGTACAAATTAAACAAGCTTAGCTTGTCTGACAAATATTGAAAAGAACCTTAAGGCAAAGTTTTAGTAAGAATGTCGCCCAACTGTGACTCTGAATGCACAACGATGTGCAAAGATCTCCTCGCATTGAAGTACCTTGAATATAGTGGTAGTCAACTTCAATATATTTTGTGCGCTCATGAAAAATAGGATTGTTCGCAGTGAAAAAAGCATATTGATTGTCGCAAAACAATGACATCGGCTGAGGAATCTTTATACCAAAGTCATGAAGGAGTGATTGAATCCAAAGCATCTCAGATGCTGTGTGAGTCATTGCATGATATTCAGCTTTAGCACTAGAACTAGCATCAATGTTTTGCCTTTTGCTCTGCCAAGTGACAAGATTGTCACCGATAAAGGTACTATAACGAGATGTAGAGCGATGATCAGTGCGACTCCTAGCTCGATCAGCATCACTATAGCCAGTCACAAAAAGAGATGAAGGTCAATATAATAAACTACTACGAGAGGTGCCCTTCAAGTAACGTAAGATATGACACACTATCTCAAAGGGTGATGAACGAGGAGCATCCATAAATTGGTTGACAACACTCACAACATATGTAATACCAGGATGAGTGACTGTAAAATAGATTAGCTTGCCAACCAAGCGTCGATAACGACTAACATAAGAGAATGGCGTTCCAATAGTAATATCAAGCTTGACAGACATATTCATAGGAGTTTCAGCTTGGCGAGAACCTAGTAATCTAGTTTTAGATAAAAGGTCTAAAATGTACTTGCGCAGTGAAAGAGTGAGTCATGCGTGGGATTGCACTATTTCGATGCCAAGGTAATAGTGTAAAGCATCCAAGTCTTTAGTGTGGAAATTTTGACTTAAATGAGATTTCAAATCAGTAGTACTTGAGACATTATCCCTAGAGATAATGATGTCATCAACATACACAATCAACACAATGCGCTAAAAGAAGATTGTAGAGTGAAAACAGAATGATCGGAAGTAGAGTGCTGTAGACCATACTTCAGTAGGGCACCATTGAAGTGATCAAGCTAGACATGAGAGGACTATTTTAAGCCATGTAAGGCATGACGCAATCTGCAAACTAAGTGTTCACTTCTAGGAACAACATAGCCAGTTGGTTGATCCATGTAAATGAATTTTTAATATCCAATTGGTAAAGAGGCCAATAGTGACTCATAGCCACATTAAGAAGTATGCGAATAGAGTTTAACTGAGCAACTGGAGAGGTCTTTAGATAATCAACTCCATAAATTTGAGTATAGCCTTTGGCAATACAGCGTGCTGAGTCTAAGTATAGCCTTTGGTAGCAATGTATGCTTTAAGTCGCTCAACAGAAACATCTGTAAGGTACTTCGCATTATAAATCCAACGACATCCAACTGTTTGCTTTCCATAAGGTACTTTGCATTATAAATCCAGGTATGATTTTGATAAAGTGCCTGTATCTCCTCATCTGTAGCATGCTTCCACCAAGGGAAAGATAATGCTGCTTGATATGAGATTTGAAGAGAAACAAAGGATGAAGCACAAATAAAGGAATGTAAACAAGAAGTATGATGATGGGAAACAAATTTGGGAATGGGATGTTGGGTGTAAGAACGTTTTCTCGACGCAAAACATTAGGAAAATCATTGTTATAGGTAGGAGTGGGAGTAGGAACCTAAGAAAAATTGGATGAATTGGATGGGCCATAAGAAACAATTGGTTTATCCCGAGTCTGTTGGTACACTTGCATTTGACTGTTTTGATTTTGCTAATACTCCTCAAAAGAAGATTGAGAAAGAGGTATTGAAGGACTTATCTCCTCTTAATACTCAACCCTTCATGAGAATAAGGATACGACTCCCCTTAAGTGCTAGAAATAAAGTTATGAGATAATTGAGTCCTAGAAGTGGAGAAGAATGATGTGGAGTCAAAGAAAGGTAACGTTAATACTCACAAAATATCGAAAAAGGTAATATTAGCACTCACAAAATATCGACGAAAAGGTGGGTGATAACAATGGTAGCCTTTCTGTGTACGAGAATAACCCCCCGGGGGAAAATGCATTTTCTAGAATGAGGAGGCAATTTATTTATTCCAGGATCAATAGTATGAATGAACAAAAGCCAACATAACCAAAAACTCGAGGAGTAAGAGGGAAGGGGTTACTAGAATGATACAAAATGAAAAACGAAGACTTATACCCAACACGACAGATGCATACGATTAATAAGAGAATAGGCAGTGAGAATAGTATCTCTCCAAAAAGGCTTCGACACCTGCATGTTGAACATCATAGTATGTGTAATATTAAGTAAATGATGATATTTACGTTTGGCAATACCGTTTTGCTGTAAGGTATGAATAGAAAAGGTTTGGTGAATAATTCGCTTATTAATACAAAAAGAAACCATAACAGATTGTAGGTATTCCTAAATATTATCAGAGTGAAAAATTTTGATGCTTTTGCCAAATTGAGTAATATCTCATTGTAGAAGTAAGTTACACTGTAGGGTAAAATCAGATTGCTTCTTTATAAAAAATAATCAATTCATGCAAGAATGATCATCAACAAAAATAACAAAGTATTGATAACCATTAATACTAGTAACGCAGGATGGTCCCCGTATAACTGTATAAACTAAATCAAAAGATTTTTTTTGACGAGTGACGCTCATGATTGGAAAAAGAACTACGGCAGTGTTTACCAAGTTGACAAGTTTCACATTCTACACTCGATACAGGACTCAAATTAGAAATGATAGACTTTAATTTATTTAAGGAAGGGTGCCCAAGATGAAAATGCCACTAGAGAGGAGAATTGTAGCACTTAAAATAGAAGAAGCTATAGTAGAAAAATTAGCAAGATCTAGATAGTAAAGCGCGCCTTTATCATGCCCTAAACCAATCTTCCTCTTGGTCTCGAGGTCCTGAAAAATACAAAAGATAGGAGAAAATATTATAGAATAATGTAATGACTTAGTTAACTGGTTAACAAATAATAAATTAAATAGAACGTTTGGCACATAAAGGCGATGAGGCAAATGGATTGACAAATGGGGAGAAGGAACTCTTTGCCTTTGTACAAGACATGAAGATCCATCAGCTAAAACAACATGATGGTTAATAGAATTTAAATGAGAGAATAAGGAAGATTTACAAGAAATATGAGAGCTTGCAACTAGAATTAATGACTCGGGAAGATGGAGTGGAAATAGTACAAGGAACATTACTTGAATTTGCTAATGTAATAGTGGAAGTTGATGGATGAGATGCCCAATGAGTTTGCGACAGTTCACTAAGCTAGGTGGTAAGGTCATTATGGGTACTAGAGACTGAAGGCTCTGAAACAACTGGCATTGATAGAGGGGAAGTCACAGAAGTAGAACAATCTGACACGTGGCAAACTTGATCCGACCGTCCATACTTAGCCTAATAATATGGCTCAGTGTGATTAGTATGACCACAATTAGTACATTTTTGATCTCTTTACCTCTGAGAAGAGCAACCGCTACAGGTTGAACCTTGAGAAGAACGATCGCCATGTCCTTGCATACTATGATGAGAAGATCCTTGAGCAGTATCATTGGAGATCAAGGAAGAAAATTCTAAAGTAAAAGTTTGAACAGGCGAATGATGGCCTAAGGATGATCGCAATAGGCAAGAGTAGGTAATTGTAGTGGTACGCAAGGTCTCGCTTGTAAGAATTTGATCTTCGAAACCATGCAGATCTGAATCAAGTCTAGAGAGAAGAGATGGTATTCATAAAATCTTCCCATATCGCTTTTGTTGCTCAAGGTTTATAGTAAAGGGCTTGTACTGCAACAATTGATCCCATAGGTTCTTAAGAACACTGTAATATTTAGAGAGGATGACCAGCTTGCTTGGTTGTGAAAATTTGCTCATATAATTCAAAGACTTGTGAAACATTACTTTGTTGGGAGAATGGGTCAGCAAGAGAATCCCAATTTTCTTAGAAGAGTTACAAAATTCTATTATAGTAGCAATTTGAGGTTCAAGACTATGCCATAACCATTCCATAACAATAGTCTTTACTAAGCCAATCACCATACCCGATATCATTTGGTTTGGGCATAAGGTTAGTAAGAAATTTCAATTTTCTTTTTCCACAAGGATATACTTTCACCACATGAGCCCAATCCAAATAATTTAGGCCATTCAATTTTTTGAAAGTGATAGAATGAGGAACATCTTCATCCTTAACCAATATTGATTTCAGTTCAACAACGGTAACTTTCCCATCAGCCATGTGAGCAAGAACAAAGAATAGAACTCGACAGAAAATAAAAATACCGAGAATGCAATCAACGATGATAATCGGTGATTTAGCGACGAGTAGAGATATCTGAAGAGTTAACAATGATGACAAGCAATAGCGACTGGGATCAAGAAGAAACGACGACTTCACGATTAGGGTTCGCGTCAAGTATCGACGAGCAGAAGTGACTGGGATCACGAAGAAACAACATCAATAACTTGCGACTAGAATTTGCAGCGAGCAACAAGGAAGAGCAACATCAATGAGCGGCAATGAGGAGTAGCATCCATTGATGAGTGCCAGCAAGTTTGTGACTACGACGATGGGTTCGTGACAATCATTAGTAGACACCAACAACCATTAGGCTTTGTGGCGGTCGGAGGAGCTTTGTGTTGATCGGAATGGTCTATTACCAAACCATTAATCTTTTATATATATTGTTGGATGCCAACTGGCTGTCCATGATTGCAAGATCTACTTCCAAAAATAACAAATACTAATTGTTGTGCTTCAAAGAATAATAAACCTTATTTGACAGTAAGATAAATGAAATAAAAACAAATCTCTTATTCTAACAGTCAGAAACGGACATATAGAGTAGAGATAAATGGTAGATTGAAATGTTGGCTAGGACACTTCTAATTAGTGTCACCCCTCCTCCTTTCAACAAGTGTCTTCTTTTCCATCCCAAGAGCTTCTGATGGAATTTATCAACCCATCCTATAATTTGGTAGCCTTGTATGATAATCCTAGCGGAAACACAACATGCGTTAAAGGAAAGATTAGAATCTTAAATCCAATAAGTTAGCCTAACTCTCCATCTCTTGGACCTCTCCGTCTAGGATTAATTTTTATTTTCCTAAGTGTTTGGGGTCTGGAATGCCCTCTTACCTCAAATGCCCTCGGTGAAGGGTGGTGCACCATCATTCTGGACACCTACAATGGGTGTATACAGTTAAGGTGCATTTAGATAGCTCTGTTGATAGGTTAAAAGCCCGCCTAGTTGCTAAAAGTTATACCTAAATTTTCACTGACACCTCTCTTGTGGCGAAGATTACTTCTGTTTGACTTCTCATTTCATTGGCCGCCGTCTATCATTGGTCTCTTCATCAATTTGATGTCAAGAATGCATTCTTATATGATGATATAGAGGATGAAGTTTACATGGAGCAACCATCCGGGCTTGTTGCTTAGGGGGGAGCACATAACTTGAAGCAATCTCCTCTTGCGTGGTTTGGGAAATTCAGCACTGTAGGTATGGAATTTGATTTATTTTGTTGTGGTGTTGATCACTCTGTTTTTTATTGTCACTTTACTCATGGGAGGATGTGGCTCTTAATATATGTAGATGACATTATTATCACAGGTGATGATGTACATGGTATAACTGAGTGCAAATGATTCCTTCAAAGTAATTTCAGCACTAAAGATTTGGGACAATTGAAGTATGTCTTGGGTGTTGAGCTAGTTCGATCATGTAAGGTATTGCTTTGTCGCAGAGGAAATATGTTCTGGACTTGTTGTCTGAAATAGGTATGATGTTCTAAACCTATGGACACTCTTATGGATCCCAATACAAAGTTTGTTGCAAAAAATCTTCACTGACTAGAAAATCCTAGTTAGTACATAAGATTGGTTGGAAACTTGAACTACTTGACATTAACAAGACCGATTTTTCATTTGCTATGACTATGATTAGTCAACTTTTGGAATCACCTCGTATTAGTCACTGGGTTGCAGTTGTTCGAATTTTGCGATATTTAAAGGAAGCACCTTGAAGATTGT
Source organism: Pouteria glomerata (assembly GCA_035590655.1). Classification (NCBI taxonomy): domain Eukaryota; kingdom Viridiplantae; phylum Streptophyta; class Magnoliopsida; order Ericales; family Sapotaceae; genus Pouteria; species Pouteria glomerata. The sequence goes on from JAVXUM010000023.1 coordinate 13,617,909, forward strand.
TGTATCAAAATAATGAACATATTTCGATTCAGGGGTATACAAATTCAGATTAGGTAGAATCACCATAAAATAGACATTTTCTACTGGTTATTGCATATTTGTTGGAGGTAATTTCGTATCCTGGAAAAGTAAGAATTAGATAGTAGTAATAAAGTCGAGTGCAAAATCAGAGTATAGAGTAATGGGCCATATCTCATGTGAGTTAATTTGGATTCAACATCTATTAAAAGAGTTGGGAGTTGATCATTCACATTCTATGGAGTTACTACGTAATAATTAGGTCACTATTCATATCGCTTCCAATCTAGTATTTGGGCTGTCATTTTGTTAGAGAGAAGATCTTACAAAATATTATCAAGACTAGTTATGTCAAGCCTAAAGACCAGCTTGTTGACTAATTCATCAAAGCCTTGGGAGGTGGTCGAGTTAGCTATGAGACAATCTTCGAGTGTATAATGTATATACTCCAGCTTGAGGGGGAGTGTTAGAAATACAAGTTGATTTTTATTATTTTTCCCTTTTGTGTACATTATTATCATCCTTTCCTAGTTTGTACATATCTTAGACAAGCATAAATATATGCTTAGACGACCTTAAGGGAGCCAAGCAATTTCATTCATTCTCATATTTGGACAGCATGTGTCTATTGAGGGGAAAGTCCTTGGATCTTGCTCCTTATCCAAGGAAGGGATTTACATGTGAGAGGAGTTTTTCCATGAGGATCTTCTGCGACCAACTACTAACGCTATGTTTGAGACATGAATTTATGGAGAGAGAGAAAAAGTAGTGGAAAATAATAGGAATGTAACATGAAGTGAAAAACTCAAATGTGTTTCATTTTTTTGATTGAGTTACAAAAATGAGACCTAAATGAATAGATGTTTGCCAAAAAAGTTTTAACTTTTACTTCGTTAAATACACAAAAATAGTGCAAATTGATAATTTTATTTTCCCTTCATTTTTTCTTTCCCTCTAGAAATCCATATTACATACATACCATTAGTGATTCTTCTACAGTAAAATGAAGCAAGGGACTCCCTCATGCTACAAGTTCAAGCTATGGGGAAGGTAATGGTATAACCTGGCCTTACTGTCGCGGCCTAGGTACCTACAACCTCCAATAGTTCTTACGCTTGTAATTGCTTCATCATATATGTCATTGATCACTTCACTTTAATTCATAGCAATTCCTTTTCCAACAAGCATCGTTAAAATTTATCTTGGGATCATATGCTTTCTCTAAGTTAATAAAAATAATTGGAAAATCTTTCTTCTTTTCATGATATTTTTTTGTTAATATTTCTTATTAGAAAAATATCTTCTATAATTGATCTAGTAGGAATAGAACAAAATTGGCTCTTTAATATTTTTGTCACATCTCTTTAATATTTTTGTCACACATCTTAGGTGCTCTCTCCCAAAGTTTCATAATATGACTTTTAATTTTGAAGCCCTTCTAGTTATTCTTGGATATGTCCCTGTATTCTTGTAGATAGGTATTAAAATACTTTTCTTCCAATTATTAGGCATTTTATGGGTATGCAATATTCTGTTAAAAAATTTTGTCAACTAAGTGATCCCATTAATGTCTAGGTACTTCCAAGCTTCAATCGGAATACTATTTGAACCTGGAACTTTTTTTATCTTCATATTTTTTATAGCATCATTTACTTATGCAAATCTAAACGATAACTCGTTTATTTTGAGAAATAGAAAAAGATAGTAAAAATGTCTCAAATGAACTCAAAAAAGTTTTGAGGGAAAAAAAGGGGAGGGAACAAAAAAGAAATTGAAGACTTCCTTACAACAATGGTGAATTGTGATGTTAAATTTCAACCTCCTTGTGGAGAATTTTGATGTTAAATTTCAACCTCCTTGTGGATTAAGCTTTGATACTTCGTTACGAAAAATAAAGATGGAAAGATTTTCCTACTCCTTCAGGGTCTTGCTTTTACTACTATATCGAGAGCTACTGCACGTATTGCTTGGGCCTTACATGTAAAGGGTCCTATACCCATTAACGCAAAATTTCCTTATCAAGCTACGTGAAGTAGATTTCCAAATAGAAGAAGATGAGAAGCAAGATAAAGGAGGTGAGGGGTTAGTGCACAATGATGGCTAATTAAAGAAAACCTAGAAATTGAGGTCATCTCTTTTAGCGTCCTCTATTTCTATTGGCACGCAACAAGTAAAAATATCTATATAGTAAGAAAGTTCAAGAATTTGAATTTAGATATTTTCAACCATTGTATTTGTTCAATGTCTAGAATTACTTTTTTTTCTACAATGTCTAGAATTACTTTTTTTTCCTTTTTGATTGTCTTTTTGGTCACTTCATATGAAGATTTTCTCATTCTTTTCATATTTTTTTTGAATATTTTTTTTTATAATTTTTTTTAAATATTTATATAATGGGGAACTTTAAGAATTTAAATTTGGATATTTTCAATTATTGGATTTGTTTAATGACCCAAATTACTTATTTTTCTCTTCACTTTGGTTGTATTTTTGGCCATTTCATATGAAAATACGCTCTTTCAATCTTCTTATAATTTTGTGAATATTTTTTTTAATTAAAGTTTTTGAATTAATATTTTTTTAAAAATGTGATAATATTTGTAATAACTAATAAAATTTTATACATTTATTACAACGTTGTATGGATATTTTAGTCTCTTATGATTAGTAATTTTTATTTTTACAAGTTTTTTTTTTTTTTATTTTTTAATGTAGGTTTGTTTAACAAATTTTCCTTTGAGCACTTTTCAGGCCAAATTATGTTTCCGTGTCTTTAGATACGATAATTCCTAGTGCTCCCGTGTAACTCAACTGATGATTTTTACTTCTTTAGCATCTCTTGTGTGTGTGTGTATTTTTTTTTTGTTTGGCATAAATTGTAAGATTAGAAGTAGGGAATTCAAAACTTGATAGTTTGAATATGTGCGCAAGTGTTTCATAATAATAAGATAGAGCATCTAATTTGCAAATATTTTTAGCAACTCTTATAGGCTAATCTGGTAAGTGATCATTGTTAAGTTGTCCTCTGTTTCATTTGAAAATTACGATCGCTAATAATACACTACAACTGTCATATGGTTAGATGCTAACTTTTAGTTGACTTTTGTAGCGTACGGAGGGAGACAATCCGAATCAACTGGGCAGCATACCCTCATTACAAAGCTCCTGAAAGATTTCCACCATTTCTGTTGGATGGTCAGCAATTATACTATGTGAATGCTTTTGAGAATGCAGCCAGTACCATGGAGACGGGTGCTGTTGCAGCAGAGAACGTGGCGCGACTCATCCTATCGAGAATCTATGGTCAAGGAAAATCAATTTCTTCAAACTTGAAGAGCTTTAGCTCTGATTCATATAGTTTTCATTCTGAACTATAAGTTAAATTCGAATCACGAATATGGAGATATGTATATACATATATACATACGGTGTATGCAAATCGTTTTTTCCTTAGTTCGTCACATTTTCTTTTTTTTTTTTTTTTTTTTTTTTTTTTTTTTTTTAACATTATTGTTGTTGTCATGCTGTGGCTGTAGGTGTCTCTTGTAAAAAGCGGCCTTTGATGCCTTTTTCTATGTAATTTACCTGACACAATTATGAATTTGTTTTCTTATCATGCAGACATGTAAAACAGATCGCTTTTTCATAGAGTTGTCTGGTTGTGTGGTCTTGTGGGTTCCAATTGCTCTCCAACTTAATTTTAGTCTGGCGTAGTGTCTGGGAATGTCTTTGGTCGTGCTAAAAAAATAACTGTAAGCCATTGATTAAGTAGATAGATCTTGGCTTTTAAATTTAAACGAATTAAGTGATTAAATCTATACAAAGTTAAGACTTTGTAAAGTGTTGCTCCATGTGAATCGGATCCTTTCACTCTCCATTCGTGGTCTTAAGATCGAGCCCAATATCCCATTGATCCTAAAATATTGGTTAAATGTTTATTATTTATCCATAATTTAATATCATTAATGTTAAAAAAATAAAAAAAAAAATTGTCCTCGTATATCTCACAACTTGTTTTTTCTTTCCCCATTGTTCATTAATTTTCTAACCCCACTTTAATCATTATATTTTACTATTCTTCTTCGTAATTTGGGTTCTCATGAAGTGATATTTGCTAGACCATCTTATGTATATATATTAAAATTTAGTTTTATTGTCATACGGTTTTCTTGTTCTCTATTATTGGGTTCATTAAATGATTGATTAAATGATTGTTGAGTTGAGTTATATATTTAAAAGAACTCATCCTTAAAAGATGGTACTTAAGGATAAGAAATTAAAATATATAACACCATACAAATATCTTATTATATTAGTCCATACAAATATATTGAACATATGACGTTATCCCTGAACACAGTATAGACTAAAGCCTTCTACTAACTTTTTATTGCTTGCAATTCAAATTGGGTGTGAACAATGTTTAATTGAAACATTAATGAACAAACTTCTCATTGCTTTGAATTTAAGTTGGGTGTGAAAAGTGTTTGATTGAAACACTAATGAATTGATTTCGTACTAACCAACTGATCTACCATTCTCGAGCATAGACGCGCCAAGCGAGTAATAGCTTGTCCCTTGTTATGTTAATTTGGCTCTATAGTGAAAGGTGTAAATGCTAGCATAAATGCAACCATAAATGTGATATCTTAACAAATTTAGTTCGTTTATTACAATATCGTTGGTGTAGTTAGTTCATTACTAACAAGTGACAAATAAAAAGTGATATTTGAACGTTCTTAAATGTCACATCACATCCACGACTTTGAAATTTATCATTTGTATTGAATACTGAGTGACCGCTCACAAAAAGTGAAGTGACTTATACTCTCAAGTGCAAGAGTGCGCGGTGTAGTTTAAACTAGGTAAGTCCTAGGTCATCTTCCACAGGGAGCCTACTATTTTTAATTCTAAGTTAACTAGATTTGGTTTATTGAACAGGTACTATTTAAAATAAAGAAAAGTAAATTAAAGATTTTCCAAGATTCAAGATTAAACTAAGCAATTATAAACACAAGATCCTAAACAATAATTCAAGATTCAAGAAGAGAAAGATTAATATCAATAAAACAAACTACTCAATAAAGAAAAACAGTCCTTGATCCAACTCTTTCAATGTCAAGCAGTTGAGTACTTCACTCTGTGATACGATTATACACAACTTAAGATCCACATCAAGGGAAAATAAGTCAAAAAATATCTTCGTGAAAATATTAATAAATCCCTAACACAATCTCATAAACACCCCAAATGGATTATGAGATCGGAAAGTCTTTCGTTTTGTTTATAAATCTAGGGTTTAAATCTCAAATATATTATTTCCAAAATAAAATAGAAGTTTTATAGATCCACGAATTTATATCAAAAAGTTCCATAGAATATGATCACAAATCATGTTTTCGAATGTTTTTGAAAAATAAAATAATGAGATCTAAAATCGTAGATGTGAACGTTCATGCGAACGTACATCTACGTGTATCACCGAGTTGTACCCAACCACTCTCCATTGAGTGGTTGAATCAAGGACTTAAAAATCTAGCCTAGCATGCTGTTTAAATCCATAAATACACCGATAAAAGAGAACAAAACAGATCTGAAAATAATACGCAAAAACATTCACGTTTTATAAAACCCTAGTTTCGAAATAAAGAAATAAATAACTCATGCATTCACGGAACCTTCACAACCATTCAAGAACATAAAGATAACCAAAAACAGTAAGGAAAATCATCTATAAACTGAAAACTTGATTATGAACGTGAAAAGAATGACATACCGTTCTTCGAATGAAAGAATAGAAAATAACAATGGAAATGAATCAACGCAGAAAACTCAAAACTCCAACAATTTTTTTTCTCAAAACTCTCAAAACTAAACTTATTCTGAACTGGAAAACTATGAAAAAGCGTACCCTAAACGGCTGTACAAGTTTCTATATATATATTGGACCCATCGTCAAATAAAAAAACCTAAAACTAAATTCTGCAGCGCCGCCGTCATCCGGACGCCAGAGCCATCGTCCGGACGGTACGATGTTTATCCTTATTTCGTCCCACGTCTTTTTGCTGCCGTCCGGACGGAGCGTCGAAGTGTCCGGACGGTAGGATTGATTTCAGCTTCTTCCTCTCCACTGCTAATCTCTATTATCTCCTCATTATTCCTGCAATTTTACAAAACACCAAGTGTTAAATTCAAATAAAGCAAATATATAACAAAAGCCTTATATCTAAAGACAATAATGCATGTTTTTATTGAACTAAATGATCCTGTAATTACACTTTTTTAGTGTAATCAAAAATCACATCACAGCTTTTCATGTCTAGCACAATCAAATCAAAAACTGACAAGAAATTTCGTCTTGAAGGCTCGTCCCTAATAGTGATCTTACAACTTTTACAAAGTTAGTTCAACACAGAATAACCCCCTATCGGTGTTTCAACTTGTAATAGTGGAATCAATTCATCTATAAATAAATTCAATACAGATATGAATGATGCAACAATGAATAAGTAGGATGCTCCTATGTCTAAAAAAATTATGGATTTAGTAGCATAGATAAGAAAGGTTCCTCTAGTCACTATAGCCTCTGCACGTTCATCATTCTAGGTTACAGTGAAAACTCGCCCTTTGACTGGCACTGCTGGTGGCCTTCCCCTTTTTGGCACTGCAAGGATCCACCTTGAGCTCTCTTGCTGTTATTGAACTCCACCTGGAACACCCATCTAATACTGTTATTCCCCACACTGAGTACCCATCTAAAATTGAATCTGCATTAATTGTGACCCTACTGGCTTGTTACTCTGTGCTGACTGAGCTGGTTGTGAAGGTCTTATAACACTACCATTACTTTGCCTCTACAGGCAATGCCTCTGCACATCGCCTAGTTAGCCACAATTATAGCAAATCTTTACCTCAATTCTATTTTTAGATCAACTTGGTACACTTTTGAAAGGACAGCTGAATTGACGATGCCTAGGTTGTCTGCAATTATGATAGATAATAAGCTCTATGCAGAAACTCCTATTACTGCTGACTGACTTAGGACTATACTTTCCTACTGAAATTGTTGAGTCTGTGCCCCATGCAATTTTTTCCTTCGTCTTTCTATAGGTCTGCTCTCTTGTTATTGAGTCTTAACATATTTAGTCTCATTTTGTACCTTAGTATTTGCTAAATTCTTCTCCACTACCATTGCCCAATCAACTAGAACTTCATATTTGTTGAGCCCCAATGGCACTATTCAATCCTCGGCAATAGGGCTTAGTCCTTTCTCAAACTGTCTACAATTGGTACGTCCAATGGACACCAACTCTTCAGCATATTTGGCCAATGACATAAGCTTATGTTTATAATCCAGTACAAATATCGACCCTTGAGTTTAAGTTTAAGAACTCGTCAAGCTTGGCATCTCTTAAAGATTGTGGTAAGAAGTAATCTCTGAAACACTGTCACGCCCCTAACATAAATTGTCCGGGACGGACCGTATGGGAAAATAGGGACTAACAAAAAAACAAAGAAAACCTATACCAAGGTCAAGTCATAATATAACCACATTCATCAGAGCACTACATTTGTCCCAAATTCTCATATAAATAAATATACACATACATCATCATAATCAATGGGACCCACAACCCGGGTCGCACAAATAAGATACAACAGTCTCATAAATATAAAAT
>JAVXUM010000023.1:13625705-13646051 GCA_035590655.1 Pouteria glomerata
GTCTTGTTTGGAAGATACAATCTTAGGGAAGCAAAGCATGGGTTGAGAGGCATATAGTCTGCCTGCCTTTGCTTGACGGGTAGCAAGTTAGGGAGAGGATGGACAGGGCATGCCTTCAAAGTTGGGGTAGATTTGTGGCGGCGCCGCTCAGAGACGTAAGCAAGGGTAGTTTTTCATTTTGTTGTTGTAGTAGAAGTGCTAAGAGGTGTGTTTAGATACAAGAAAGTGTGGTGTAGAAGAGAGGGTTAGAAGCGAGCACAAGTCGTCTTATACACCAACAGGCCAGCTAGGGAGTGTAGTGTAGAAGGGAAGGTGAGAAGTAAGCACAGGTAAAGTGGACACGAGGGCAGTCAAGTGTTGCTAAACAGTAAGTTGAAGACGAAGTCTCCTTTTCTCTCCACAACCGTCACTACAAACAACTAGCCTTGCTTACGTCGGCAGGCAGCTCTTTATCAAATGCTCTCTATTTATCAACGTAAATGGAAGCAGGACGTTATCAACGCTATCCACTACAACATCAACTAAAAAGAAGAGGCTCTCTCGATCACAAATTCTGATGACCATTCTAATTGATCATCTGCTCACTCCTTTTCAATGCAACCGCAGCAGCAGAAGGTACTTCTTTCCTTCCCATTTATCACTATTTTCGCTTACATTTTCTTTTCTTATTACACACACACACACACTCACAGATATATAAATATCTTTTGGTATTCTTTCTCAATTGTTCCTGTTACTGTCAGAAACAAGTTGTGGATCGCCATTCAACTAATTTTCTACTGACTCGAAAAGTAATTAACTGAATTATGTATATATATATATATGTATATTTATGATGTGTTTAATTAATTTTTGATTTATCATTTGATAGATTTTCTTTAACTCAGTTTAACATCGATTTTTCATCAAATTCGGAACGTTTCCCCTGTGAGTCCGACTCCATAATTTTGACTCTCTAAATTGTTCTTGCTTCTAGTAATTTTTGTTTCGGAATCCATATATATATATATATATTTATATTTTATTTTGCTTTTCTTCATCACGGATTCACGGAAATGTTGTTTGAGAATACACACACACAGAGAAAGAGAAAGAGAGAGAGAGAGAGGGGGGGAGAGAGTGAGAAAAAGAGTGAAAGAGGGGGGACAATTATGATATCCTTCGATCCTCTGAAATACTTTAATACATAATAAGGATAAATTACAAAAAACACCATTACACTTTACTCTTTGTTTCATTTTGATCCCACTAGTTTCAATTGTGACAATTAAATTCTTGTGTTTTCGGTCAAGCGACAATGTAGTCCTTCTGTATGCTACCTATTAATTGTAACCGTTAGAACGAGAGTAAAATCATCATTTCTCTTAAAACGTTTTCTCTATGTTCTTCATTTTTAGATGACTTTTTCGGCGCTGTCCGACTCTTTCTAGTGACACCATCAAACCCCATGCTCACCGGCTTATCTCCTTCAATCTTAGGTAGTTGAGCTTGATTTTTCAGCGACCTAACTGCCACCATGGCTGTTGAAGAACCCTCAGATCCACTGCCCAACATTCTGGATGAAGTGGATGTAACCTTTGGCTATGTTTTGGCCGTTTCCGATCATTCTATGATGAATATTAGTTTCGCCACCCCTTCTCTTTCTTCGATTGTAACTCAAGCGAAACCTAAACATGTGAAAATTAGAATTGAGTTGTAAATTTTATCTCAATTGAATCAATTACAATAAAATCTTCAAGTGGCCAATAGTCCTTTGCCTTATCTACTCTAAAACATCAAAACTATCTAGAAAATAACGAAAAAGATTGAATCTAATTTGAAAAGGTGAAGAAAAACTCCCAATCTTCTCTCTATTCTACTCTACTCCTCTTTACGAAAAAGATGTCTATCTCTCTATCTATCCTACCTCTCTATATATATTTATCTCCTTCTCACGTAACCCTATCATATATTTATAGAATATTCCACAAGTAAAAAATTGCCCTTCAAAATCACAACTGAATTACAAAATTTCTCGAAATGCAGGTTAGTTCGAACAAGTGTTTGAACAAGACTCTGGTTCAAACGAGAGCTCGAACAGATTTCTGAGACCCAACCGTTTTGCTTCATCTGGGCCTTGGCTTACTTACTATTATTTGAACAATGGTTCAAACCAAGTGTGGTTCAAACATAGGTTCAAACAAGATTTCTTTGTAACTTTTCCATCTTCTTTTCCTTGCACCATCTTCTGTTGTTCTAACAAAGGTTTGAACAAAGTATGGTTCGAACAAAGGTTTGAACACAATCTTCACACTTAGAAAATTTTGCTATTCTTCTACCTTCTGCACCTTCTATGGTTGGAACCAGTGTTCAAAACAAGCTATGGTTCGAACAAGTGTTCAAACCACTTTCTTGAGTTGATCTCTTCTGGTCCAATTTCTGTCATTTTTTTTGGGTAAATACCTCCAAATTGCACATAACCTCTATTAATGCAATTAAACTCACATTTCCATCCATTTAAAGTATGAATTCACATAATAATCCTCAATTTAAATCTTATGATTGTACTTTTTACAGTACAATCACGTACCCTTTTGAGTGATCTTAAGATCCAGTGGCAAGGATCAATGAGTCTCTACTGTGACTGCAAGTCAACTATTAGCATTGCTCACAACCTAATACAGCATGATAGAATAAAGCACATTGAGATTGACTATCACTTTATAAAAGAAAAATTGAAAGTCGATTGATTTGCACTCCATATGTTCCAACCTATAAACAAATGGCAGATGTGTTAACTAAGGGTTTAGCAAATGCACCGTTTTAAGATTTTGTTAGCAAGCTAGGAATGAAAGACATCTATTTACTAGCTTGAGGGAGAGCATTAGAAAATGGACAGATAATTAGGCTATAATTTAGGCTGTAGATGTGAGTGATTTAACCAAACCTTGACTCCATTTTTCCAAAGGGAAGGGATAATTCATGAGTCCTCATGTATTAACACTCCACAACAGAATGGAGATGCTGAACAAAAGAATGGTCATCTTCTTGATACAACCCGAGCTTTCCTATTTCAGAACAATATGCCTAAGTCTTATTGGGGGGAAGCAATTCTTACATCCACCTATCTCATAAACAGGTTACCTTCTAAAATCTTGAATTTTCAGAGTCCCATGTACATACTCTCAAAATTCTATCTTGACTTGAGTATCTCCAACCATCGCTTCCCTAAAATATTTGGGTGTGTATCATTTGTCCATGTTCACAGTTCAAACAGGGGTAAATTACATTTGCAGGCAATCAAATGTATTTTTGTAGGATATTCTCCTACTCAGAAGGGTTATAAGTGCTACTATCCACCTTATAAGAAATTCCATACCTCTGCAAATGTCACTTTTCAAGAAAATGAATCTTATTTTTGTACTCTTTATCTTTAGGGGGGAGAATCTAACCACGGAAGATAAGGATTTCTTTCTTCTTGACCTCTTTTCATCACCCAAAAAAACTTGAACCTGCCTCTGAACTTAAATTTACCTCTGAACCTGAACATGCTTTTGTTCCTGAACATGTCTCTACACTTGAACATGCCTATGTTCCTACTAAATTGTCTCGGTTTGCTAATTTGTATTCAAGGAAGAAGTATTCTATCTCGAAACATGCACCAATCCAAAAATCTGACCCGACTTCTGGAAATAAGGTAACAATTTCTAATTTTCCTTTGCAAACCGAGCTAGAAAATAACTCTCGTGGCAATTCAGATCAGGATCTACCCATTGCAATTAGGAAAGGAACCAGGAAATGTACCAAAAACACATTGTATCCGCTCTCGAATGTTGTATCACTTGAGAAATGTTCACCTTTTCATAGAAGTTTCCTTGTGAATCTAAACAACATTTCTATTCCTACCACATTATCCGAGGCATTATCTAATCAAAATTGGAAGCAAGCTATAAATGCAGAGATGGAGGCCTTAGAAAAGAATAAAACATAATAGCTAGTGAAGGTACCTACACGAAAAACACCTATAGAATGTAAATGGGTTTATATAGTGAAATACCAAGCAGATGGATCACTAGAAAGGTACAAGGCAAGATTAGTAACTAAGGGATATACTCAGACATATAGTGTGGACTATCAAGAGACTTTTGTTCTCGTAGCAAAAATGAATATTGTCAGGGTTTTGTTGTCATTGACGCTGAATTATGATTGGGGATTGTAGCAATTTGATGTAAAAAATGCATTCGTACATGAAGATCTTGAAGAAGAAGTTTATATGGAAATCCCACCTAGATTTTAAAACAACGTGGCTACTAATCAAGCGTGTAGATTGAAGAAAGCATTGTATGGGTTCAACAGTCTCCAAAGGCATGTTTTGGAAGGTTTGCAAAAGTTACGACAGACATGGGATACAAAAAAAATTTAAGGGAATCATACATTATTTGTCAAGCACTCAAGCTCAAGGGAAGTCATAGCTCTTCTAGTATGTGTAGACGATATAATTGTAACTAGAAATGATAAGAAGGAGAGAGAATCTTTAAGAAAATGTTTGGCTAAAAAATTCGAGATCAAAAAACTAGGGAGACTAAAGTACTTCTTAGGGATTGAAGTTACACACTCAAGGCAGGCAATCTTTATCTCCCAACAGAAGTATGTCATGGATCTACTGAAAGAAACGGGAAAATTGACATGTAAACCAGCAAACACACCAATAGATCCCAATCACAAGTTTGGAGAAGTTGAGGAAGATGATTTGGTTGACAAGGAGATGTTTCAATGCCTGGTAGGAAGACAAATTTATCTTTGCCACACAAGGCTAAATATAGGGTATGCAGTTAGTGTGATTAGTCAGTTTATGCACAATCCTAAGGAAGTTCACATGCAAGCTGTAAATCGAGTACTACAGTATCTTAAAGGAACTCCAGGCAAAGGGATTTTGTTTAAAAAGAGCGCAAGGTTGATACTTGAAGCATAGACAGATGCAAATTATGCTGGATTAGTGATTGATAGAAGATTAACTTCTGGTTATTGCACACTGCTTGGTGGAAATCTTGTGACATGGAAAAGTAAGAAACGAAACATAGTGTCAAGATCAAGTGCTGAAGCAAAGTTTAGAGCAATGACTCAGGACATTTGTGAATTGTTGTGGTTGAAAATCATCTTAAAAGATTTAAAGGATCGATGGGATGACCTTATAAGACTTTATCGATAACAAATTTGCAATTAGCATAGCACATAATCTCGTGCAACATGATTGAACAAAATATATTGAAGTAGACTGACACTTTATCAAAGAAAAACTAGACAATGGTTTGATTTGTACACTGCATTTGTCTATTGGTCAACAACTTACAGATGTGCTTACCAAAGGCTTGAGTAATACAAAGTTTCAAACAAATATATTTAAACTGGAAATGGAAAATATCTATTCACTAGCTTGAGAGGGAGTGTCGGAAAATATTGCAACGGTCATATTCTCATAATTAAGAGATTTCATATTCCATAATTAAGGGATTTGAATTCCTATAATTAAGATATTTGATTAGGAGTTAATTAGATAGTTTTCCTATTTTGTAGTTAGGGGTGAGTGTATATAAACGGTTTTGTAGTGATCAGTAGAAATACATAACACTTTTCCTTCAATTTCTTTTTCTTTTCCACAGAAACCCTAAAAAAAACCATAATTTAATCAAACCCTAGTGTAATCCTAATTTAATCAAAGTCTAAAACGCTGCATGTGCTTAAGTTAATTAATGTCCGGCCCATCTCAAATGAAACATTAATACAAATAATTTAAACAAAGCCTATGTCAAATATTTCATGAAGCTCAATCCACTTGAAGCCCAATCTGCATAAACTTCGTGTATCCATCCTCATTAAATTCCTTCATCTCTTGCTTGGATCACATGGATTAAGGCTTGATTTTTCTTTAATCCTAACTTTATGCTTGACGCCATCTTAGAAGAATTCCTTAAACCTTGCTCGGCCTAAATGTCTCGAATCAGCCCATTTAATGTCTCTTTGATCCTCTTGGCCCTAACCCTTGTAATTGGTCAATTGGCACATGCAATGGATCCTATTGATTCTCATCACTACCTCTCCAATTTTTTGGAGAACCTGAAAGGTCCCAAAAAATTTGGGAACTAGCCTAAAATTTTTGCAATGCTAGATAGTTAATTGTCTAAATGGTTGCAACTTCACATATACCCAATCTCTAGAAGGAGGAGAAAAAAGAAAAAAAGTCGCTTTGTCTGACGTTTATCTGCTTTCATCCTCTGTTGAGTTGGATTTAAATGAACCTTAAGCAACTGAAAGAGATGTTGGTGAGCAATTAAAAGATCATTCACTGCTGAAATTACTGTAAGCCATCCATGTATCTAGTCAACTTAGGAGGCATTACACCAATATTTGACTAAATACAACCACTGAGACCATTGTTTAGGAGAGTCACACATAAAGCACCTCAAATATGTATCAACACATCTGTTTGTGATTTCTGTTTCGTCATCTGACTGGTGATGAAAACTTGAACTGTTAAGTGTAGACAGGAACCCAATAGTTTGAATAATTCCTTCCAAAATGTACTTGTAAAAGAAGCATCTTGGTCAGAAATAATAGTTGTAGGAATGCTATGCAATTTAAAAACATTTTGCATAAAAATTAAAGCTAACTGAGATGCAGTATAAGGATGAGTTAATGGAATAAAATGTACATATTTAGTGAATCTGTTAATTATAATCTAAATCAAAGAAAGACTTTAGGAATGGGTAGACCTTCTACAAAATCCATTGAAATGTCAGTTCAAGAGCTTGTGGGTATTGGCAGTGGTTGTAGAAGACCAGCGGGTGATGTATGTTCTGACTTGCACTGTTGACACACTGAGCAGTCTTGCACCCATTTTTTGATGCCTTGCTTCATTTTTGGCCCAAAAAAAAAAAAAAATAGTGCTGTGCTTTCTTAGGAGTTTTTTGCAAACCGCCATGTCCTGAAATAATAACATTATGCACATACCGAAGTAGCTGCTTCTTGATATCTTGACTGTTGGGAATGTATAGTCTCTGTTTGTAAAATAAAATTTCCTGCTATATAGAATACTTGCTGCTGGCTAGAATCTCTTCTTGTAGTTGCTGCATAATCAATTGAACTTTATCATCCTGTGCATAAACTGCCTTAAGGTCTTCAAATAGGATAGGAGTAGGGCTTGCAATTGAGATAGGATAACAAATAGCTGCACAGTTCTCATTGTTCCAATAAGAATTTAAGACTATAATGATCAGTCTTAATAACAAAGACTTATCCCAACAAATAGGGCCTCCATTTTTTAACGACTTGAATTAGGGCATATAACTCCTTCTCATAGGTAGAGAATAATAGGGTCCTGCCTTTTAGAGCTTGCCTGAAAAAGCCACTGTTCTTTTCTCCTGCATTAAGATGGCCCCCACTCCTGAACCTAATGCATCGCATTCAATAATAAACACCTTAAAAAAGTGTGGTAAAATAAGCACTAGAAGAGTAGTGATAGCCTGTTTCAACTCCAAAAAAGCTTTCTCTACTAAAGTTGACCATTTAAAAGCTTTCTTTTTGAGCAAATCAGTAAGTGGTTTGGCTATTCCACCATAATCTTTGGTAAACCTCCTCTAGTAGCCAGTGAGACCTAAAAATCCCCTCAGTGATTTAATAGTCTTTGGAATTGGCCACTCCAACATAGACTGAAATTTTTGAGAATCTACTGCTACTCCTTTTCTTGAGATAAGGTGTCCCAAGTAATCAACTTTGAAGTAGCCAAACCTGCATTTAAACTCCTTAGCAAATAAGTGAGATAAAATGAGATAAGTTATGAGTTTGTAATTCGTAAGTGAGATAAAAGTGAATAATTTTTAAAAATTTTCGGAGATTTTCAGAAATTTTTAATGTTTGTCAGCAAACCAAACACACCCTTAGATGGTAAAGCTATTAAATATGCCACTGTTCTAATTCTTTCTAAAATATTAATTGGTCTGATGAAACAATAACTCAACTTTCTTTTCTTCCCAATCTAATTACCCCTTTCCATGGTGATATTCTCAGAAAAACTTGCTCACCAACTTGAAAATTAAAATATCTTATTTTGCTATTAACATAACTTTTTTGTCGACTCTACGTAGCTAAAAGTTTTTGATGAATAACAATAATCTTCTAGGTTGCATCCTCCAATAAATCTGAATCCAAAAGTTCTCTCTCCCTAGCTTCAAACCAACACAACGGGGATCTATACTTCCTACCATACAAAGCTTTATATAGTGCTACTCCTAAGCATGAATGATAACAGTTGTTATAAACAAATTCTACCAATATTAATTGCTCGTCCCAATTACTATTCCACTCTAAAACACACTATCTTAACATACCCTCCATTGTCAGAATGGTCCTCTTAGCCATCATACCAAAAATTTTAGAAAATGTCCATTTTATCTTATGTTCACACCTTAACAATCTTTCTCAAAATATAAATTATAACACCTTAAATTTACATAAATTGATCACTAAATTTATAATTCACTATTTTCAACTAAAAGACCCAATCAACTTTTGCTACGCACTCTTATTCTACATATTCATAATATTTCTTAATATAATCACCAAAAAATCACTTACATCTTTTAAACTCATGTCTATGCACAATTTCTAAAATTTAAGATTCTCTAAAAATATAACCACCAAAAATATATTTCAGATAGAACTTATACTATTCAAATGCATTATACAATTATTTTGTACATCATGCTAAAATTAACGGCTTGAACCTTATGCAAAATCTTATATATCTATAAATTTCTTGTGATAAACAAGTATACTTCCAAAGTTATGAACTAACTAACTATAAAACAAATCATTTCTATCTCCCACAATTCTCTTGCTACTAAGGATCCACCAAATATATATATTTTAAGCTACAAAAATCTTTGTATCTCCAATATTTGTTTCCATTCACAAATATATTGAACTTAAACCTCAGCTTTCATTATCAATTCGTATGATCTAAAATCCACAACACACTGCCAATGTTAAAAAAGAAAAAAATCAAACTTGTATGATCAGAGAAATTTTTCTCAAATTCAAACAAACAAGAAATAACTCCATTAGAAATATACTATTATTTCTTTTCTCTAAGAATCTAAAAAATTTTGAAGTTGAATAAATTAACCCAAAATCATTTGAAAATTCAATATATTATTTCCTTCTATGCCTATCATCACCACTCTTGCAAATCTTGACAAAATTACATAATTTTCAAACTCTAAATTATGCTAATAGATCCTCGAGAACTATACAAGATTTTATTAAATCACCGAGAACCATAATCCTAAGGCATAATACCTCAAATATCCAAAATTTATACTTTACAAGAACCTACTAAAATCTTGCCAACTAATAAAATCATACCACCAAAAGCTTCAATACTATTAAGTTGTCTTGCAAATTTTGTTATAAAACATCTTCCACTTGAGAACAACAAATTGCACAATATCTGGCATTTAATTATCCTTACTCATCAAAATCCAATTCCTAATAACAAAATTTAACTTCTAAAGTATAAAAATCTTCAGCATTCATTATACGAATAACTTGCCCAATTCAATGTGATACGCTCGAAAATGTATGCTATTAAACCTCAAGACAACAATACTCCAATATGCAATTATATATATCTGCAACCTCTCACTAGGAGTCCACAAAATTAGAATCAAGATGTAATTGATACAAACCTAACTCACATTATTATTTGTACAAATTCTAGGGACTAGACCTCCACTAATTAAAGCCGATTCTATAACATGTTGTCAACCTAATGCTCTGATACCACTTTTATTACACTCTAAAATTTAAGGATGAGACTGGTCGTGAACCACAGTGCCTTGGTTCATGGCACACGCAAGCCTTTATAAACCAAACTAATAACATTTATATTAGCAATAAAATAAAATCCTATATATTAAGTATAATTCTCCAAATAAAATCAACCAACTAACCACAATAGTAATAGGTCTAAAATTATACAACCCGATAACACCTAAATTCTCAAACCTAAAGTATATAATTAAATCTTCCTATAGGGGATCATAGACTTCTGATGTCACTGTCTCAACTCAATCCAAAATTATTGATTATAATCTTTTCATCTCACCTGAAAAATATTAAAAATGATGGGTGAGCTAAAAGTCTAGTGAATGGATTGTCAAGCCAAAATAATAGTAGCAATTTGAAAATAATAAATTTTCAAACAAATAATTTAGCCAAAAAACATTTCAAGTAAAAATAATCGCCATGCATAAATAATAGTAATTTCAAAACTTGCACACTGGAGTGCAATGACATCCATAAACCAACCCATCAATCACAAAAGTGATGAAAATATTAATCTGTGAATATATGAGAATAAAATATCAAATGTGCTAATATAATTTCTCATGGGTAGTACCCATTGGATCCAACATCGCACTTAAAGTCACCCAATCTGGCTCTTGGGTTATTTCCTAAGCTGATCCAATTGAGGTCACCACGGTTTTCATGGGCCTATTCCCTAGTTGCCAGAGTCATACTACTTAAGGAGCCTGTCCCTTAGACTTTTATTTTAATTCCAATAACCACAATTAATTGTTCATCACAATCTGATAAATTTCAGAACTGAACACAAGTGTTCAAACAAAATTTTCTATGCTTAATAGTATAAAACATAAATTTTGTTATCCAAGATAAATATATATTCACAAACACTAGTTCTTAAAATTCAACCTTGAAAACATTTATGCATGGATCAATTTATAAATTTTTAATACTAGCAAGACAACCATTCGCCTGAAGTCCAAATATGCATGAATAAATTAAATCAGGATTATTCGTCACGACCTTGAATGCACCAATATAAATATTTATTATTCTAAAATCTATCGTAAAATTACAATTAATAAAATCATTAACTACAAACTCTTTCTCTGTCAAAATAACTAAAATTAACAACTTTCACGTTTAATAATTTTAATTAGCACTCACTAACAATTCTCTAACATCATTTCATTCTCAATTTTTTTAAGCCACAGTCGATACCTAATACATATATATATGTATATATATATATAAAACCTATCCAACTATTCTCAAATAATCTACCAGCAACCGATGTAATAATTTTTTTTCAATCTAACATTCTCTGTCTCATGTGTGTATATTTATATACATATACACAAATAACCCCTCAATCCTTCATATCAAGTCACAATCAATTTTTTTATTTTTTTATTTTTTTTTTCTGCCGACAACTTTCACTAAACCAACAATATGATCCATATATATATACACACACTCTTAGCACTATGTGTGGCAGCCCTTTTTTTTCCTAATACCTTATCATATATATATATATACACACACACGTATACGATTGTCTTTGTAGACAGCTTTCCCTTCCAACTTCACATAATTTTAAATTAATCAATTACTTTTTTTTTTCGAATTTACCATTAATATCTTGTATATACGTATATATACGCAATCCATTATAAATTTTAAATCCATCAGTGAAATTCTTATATATGTGTATATATATAGATGTATATAAATCTGGCAGATCATTAACCTTTTAACGAATTCTCCTTAACTTCTTATCCATGTATGGCATATAATGAAGAAAATAAATAAATAAGATTAACTTTTGAAATTTCTTTCATCTTGCCGTAGTCGTTCTCTCTCTTTTTCCTCCATTCTTTCTCTTCTTTAGGCATGACAAAATCAAACCCTAGTTTGACAAAACCTTATTAATATACAACTTCCTTAATCAAGTGTCACCACATCCACTTAAGTTATGGTAGGCCTCCAATCGTATCTCATCACTTATAAAAATTGTTTAAAACATTCGATGGTCCACACGTAGCCAAAATAAATAATTAATAATTTAAGTATGATAAAACTAATTAAATAATAAAAATATAATGCATAAATAAAATAAATAATTAAAAAAATCTAGATTATAACATGAAAAAGTAAACATCGTGCGATCTCAACGAGATAAATATTCTCTCTCAGCTACTCCATTTTGTTGTGGTGGAATGTGAGAACAAGATGATTGGTGGAGCAAACCAAAAGAGGACATAAGATTAGTGAATGGTTTGGAAAAATATTCTTGTGCACTATCATTGTGAAGAATTTTAATGGGCTTCCCAAATTAAAATTTTTTATTACAAAAATATTGAAAGATATAAAATAACTCAGAACGATCTTTCATTAATTCTAACCAAGTTGTTTAGGAGAAATCATATACAAAAGTAACAAAGTATTGAAAACCAAGTTTTAAGATAACACGACTCAGACCCTAGACATTTGAATGAACTAAATTAGAAGGCTGTAAAACTCTATTTTTATTGTGAGGAAAGAAGGAAATACGATGATGTTTTCCTAACAAACAAAACTCAAAATTCAAATATTGCAATTGACCCAAACTAGGGAACATGGACTTCAATTTAACTGATGATGGATTACCAAAATGACAGTAAATCTCCAATGGTGATGCCACGACAGAACAGGCAATGTAAAAGTTTCCTAAAAAGTGTATCAAGATAGTAAACCCTTTTGGCTCCACACCTTCCACCAGTCTTCTCCTTTGTTGTCAAATCCTGAATAATGCCAGAGTAAGGAAGAAATGTTATTGAACAATTTAATTGTGAAGTAAGTTTACTAATGGAGATAAGATTAGAAGCAAAAGAAGGAACATAGAGAACATAAGATAAAGGTGATTAGAAGCAAAAGAAGGAACATAGAGAACATAAGATAAAGGTAAAAAGAGCGAGAGGGGTGAGTTATACCAATGCCTTTGACCGGCTTACTAAGACCATTAGTTATGGTAATAGGAGGAATGGTGGATAAATATTAGATGTGAGAAAGTAGATTGGATGTTCCAGATATAGTCTAATGCACCATATCCAAAATCTATGGGACAATAGAATAGGTAGAGAAGAAAGGAATCTAATTACCTTTGTACCCTTACGAAGCAGTAGGAAGAGATTCCTATTGACTAGCCTGAAACCAAAGGAACTTAGAATACTCCTTGCTGGAGCTAGTCACTAGTGGAGCAAGAGGAATCTCACTGCTAGTAAGTGTATCATTAGAGGCATGGGCATATAGAGTATGAGTATTAGCAGTAGCAGCATGTGCCATCTGCGTTACCATATAATTTTTCAATATTTTTCACGGAGATGACCAAGCCATCCAAAATGCCGACATTTCGGTTGTGTTTCCTTGCCCCTAATATTACAATTTCCTCTATTATTATCTTGATTGACTCATTGCACTAATTTGACTAGTTAGTGTAGAACGAGTAGACTCAGATTTAGTTAGAGGAGGAATTTGAAAAGCAACCACTAGAGCATGAGAGTAAGTCTCTGCAAGAGATGGAAGGGAAACACCACCAAGAATTTATGCCTCGACTGATTTAAACTCTTGATCAGGACCATTAAGGAACTTCAATACAACTATTTGCTCCAGTTGCCTATGTATTTCATTGATATCAGCATATGATGGTTGAAAAGAGTTCAATTCTTCAAGCATCTTCTTCAAGGCCACAAAATATTATGTAAGTATTTTTCTAGACTATTAAATTTGAAGAAATCACTGCAGACATTATAAATATGATTGAGATCATTAGAGTGTAACAAACGAATATACTCCCGTAGATGAGTGCACATGTCGAGCATTATTAGTGAAACGCTTGTCAAGGCAATTTTGACTGACTTGGACCACTAGAGATAGTTTTTCCAATTTAACTTCCAGGTAGTTAAGTGGTTAGGCCAACTGGAGGATTTTGATGATTCCATGGGAAGAGCACTGGTGGTAGTGGATTTAGAGGTCATTGCCAACTGTGGTGCAGGCTGTGATGATGAATGACTCAAGGACGAAACAGAGATTCAATTTATCAAAGGCTCGCAACGATCAAAGAAATGATGCAGCAATGATGACTTCGATCTGGGTTGTGATGGTGTCTTCAATTAGGGCTTGCGATTGCTTGTGACTTCAAAGAAGGCTATGTGACAAGGAGCGTCGATCGCTTGCAATTGCGAGGAAGATTGTGCAACGAAGATCGGTAACTATGAGGAAGATTGTGCTTCGAAGATCGGTGATGGTTGAGGTGCAATGAAGATTGGTGATTACGAGAGGGGATTGTGATGGTGATCGAGTGCATTGGTGGTCTGTCTACCAACAATGATGGCTTGCAACAATGGTCTACTGATGATGATTAGGGCCTGAGAAGTGACACCGATGTGGACTTTGGAGAAAAAAAATATACAAAGAATTAGAATTTCTGCTCTTATACCATGCAAGGACAAACATTGAATGGAATGGCTTAAGCCACTACCGATAAGACCATGTTTATATACATGAATGTTACAATTTTAGGGAAAGATCGATCATTTTAATAACTTTTAATCACATCTCCTATTCTAGAAAACAACAACTTAGAAATCAATTTAATCCTATTTCTATATTTACAATATTTCTAACAAAGCAAGATTTAGGCTCCTTTTAGAATTTTGTGGGACATTTGGAGTCGTAATTATAGGTCTTTTTAGGTATATTTTCCTTGAGTAGCATCTTCTTGATGTTCTGTATATAATAAATATATTTTGCTTATAGAAAGTACACAAGGTTTACATCAAAATGATCTATTAATCTTTCACTTTCACCATGCATGCACATGCAACATGTATATATATAAAACAATTGGAATTGGAATTTGAATAGGTCACTGGGAAGCTGCTTTACCATTGTTGATAAAAGCATAGTTTCACTACCAACATTACTACAGGCGCGCGTTTCCTTTCCCCATCGTCAATGCTCTTCCCGATTACTTTGTTCCCATTCGTAAATTTCTCTCTTTTCCTTTATACACACACACACACACACACACACCCACGCGCGCGCACGCACGCACGCACGCGCACATATAAATGTATCATCGATTGGCATTTGTGTTTGTTGCTTCTCTAAACTCTCTCTTTTGAAGTTGCCATGCGACTTGGTCAGTGATGGCGGAGGAAGAGGAGGAGGCATTTGATGCAAACAAAGCTGCTACGCTGGTCAAGGAGCTGAGACAGTGCTTCAACAAGGGCAAGACAAAGAGCTATGAGTGGAGAATGTCACAGTTGAAGGGTATCGCAAAAATGGTTGATGAAACAGAGAGAGACATTGTTATAGCTCTTCACAAGGACCTCGCCAAACCTGAACTAGAAGCTTTCATCTCTGAGGTCAAATTTTAATACATTATTCTTTAATATCTTTTCGTTCCATGTCCACATATTATTAATATATGTTCCATGTCCACATGTTATTAATATATGCAAAAAATATTTAATATCGTTTCCCAACGTGGATTTGCGAATGGGGTACTATGCTTTAAGCATAATCAATGGTAGTATTTTTAGGGTTAGATATATAAGAATAACTAATGAACCTAATTGTTGCCAGAAATTAAAAAGGTAACATTTTAGGTTAACTATTTTGGGTTTTGTTTGGACCAAAAAAAAATTTCAAGCATTGGAGGATGATTGGGGGCATGCTAGAGTCAAATTGACTCAAAGGTGTGTGCATGACCAGTGGAATGCACGTGCGATGACTTAATCAACATTGGAATTCTAGCTAACTCCCAAGTTTAGAAGTTTAAGCTTAAACCAGATTAAATAACATAAAAATAAACATTGAAAATTATAAATTAGAATAGATGAAGTCATACCTTCAGCATTACATTATTTGATGAACGAATGAGGATTAAAATAATAGATTGGAAGCCTGTTTGATGACTCTTGGTAGCCATTAGAGTCCAAATTCCACTTGGAGTTAAAGAAAAGATGACCATGATTCGAAAGCAAAAATATTATCCATTGGTCTTAATACACCAAAACATAATCAAAATCTTTGACATAGATGTTTTTAACTCAAGATGATTGGCTTTGGTTGATAATGAAATATCAAAGGTTCCCCGATCATACTGCTCTTGGGTGTTAAAACTATGGGTAAAACTCAACTCCAAAACCGTAGTTATGAGTTGGGGTGCCCAAAATCTTATAAGGAGAATATGACCTCTTAGCGCAGGTAATGTGGGACAGTATGGAAGATGATATTGGGCAATTGAGAATGAAAGCCATCAATTACATCTTCTTGAATGGCAAACTATCCAAAAAGAATAAGTGAGATGACTTTTTGATGAGATGTCTAGGCAATGGCAATACTTAGAAAAGCAAGATACAGCATAAGCAGTCTGAAATTTGGATATTCACCACTTGGTGTTCTTGTTATTTTACAGCGATAACATATTAAATTTAAATACTTTTTCTATTGTAAAATCTCTCTCCAATATCAAACAGATTTTGATTCTCATCTTGAGTTGTTATGCAGATTTCTCTAATTAAAGGCTCTTGTGAATTAGCAATTAAAGAACTGATAGGTTGGATGAGACCAAAAAAGGTAATTGTGTAAAGTAATTCTCTTGCTTAAGAATAGTAGTTACGAGTCTTGTCGTTTAAGGGCTCATAATTTGATGATTGAGAATAGTTAATGCACATTTCTTGGCTGGCATTTTCAGGTCAAAACTTCTATGGAAGCTTTCCCATCGTCAGCAGAAATTGTGTCAGAACCTTTGGGAGTTGTGTTGGTCATTTCAACATGGAACTACCCATTCTGTATGTACAAAATCTAGTATCCTTTTTTTTTTTTTTCTCTCATAATTGAAGAGAATTAAAAAGAGATTAAATTTTGAGTTCATTAGACCATATGGATAACCACCTCATGCATCTTGACCTTTGGTGGGACTTAGCCATTTTAATTGGTTACTGTGCACGAATAACCATATAGGACACCAGGTGGTACTGGTAATTCTCTAAGTTTTTGTCTGACTAACATACTTGATTTCAGGTGCATACCGATGTTGGATAATAAGCATAGTGATACTCATCCAGTTGAAGTTTCACGAGACAAAATGGAAAATTCGTTGGCTATTTTCTTTTTTAAATTTCCAAAATGATGTTATTATGTGGTCAAAAGAATAAAAAATAAAAAAAAAAATCAGATTTTGAAACCCTAACAAGTCCATATGCACTAATAAGTGTTTAGAAGTTGATGAGCCGAAATACCTGTGTAACCCTTTATATAATAATGTCTGGTATGGCTGCGAATCGCAGAATACATTCTGGTAAAATTTACATCCCTCCACTCACCTTTTGTGTTAGTTGAGTACATTTGTTTAATGCAAAAATAAGTTGACATTGAAAAATAGAAGTCAGTAAGTTCTTCTAACATACTTTAATTCATGAGTGATTGCTTTTGGAAAATTTATGAGAACTTCCATTGGGTTATGTAGTAATTAGCAAGATTATAGATTTGGTTTCATGTTGCCGAATCAAATCGCTTTTCATGATTTGTCAAAAACTTCTGTGCCATTTGATATATCTGTTTTGAGTCCATTTTCTATTTTGCTTTTCTGAAAACAAGGAAAATAATTCAAAATGTATTTGATAATTTGTGTTTTTAAAATCTATTTTAGAAAATAGATAATGGGTTTACACATGAAAAATGACAAAAATTCATTTTGAGCGTTTTTAACCCTGTCAAACTTTGTCAAACTAATAGAATTGGAATGAATGGTACACCTAGATTGAGTTCTGGTGTGTATATTTATATACAGAAGAATGTGACTTTACATATGATCCTGGTATCCTTTAGAATCACTAAGTGACTAGATACACTTACTCTATTAATTGGACTACATATACTTAATCTTTATGCATTAAAACTCCCCCTCAAGCTGGAGCATATATATCTCATATGTTCCAAACTTGTTACAAATGTGTCTCACTCTAGCTCTTCCTAGGGTCTTAGTAAACAAATCAGCTAATTGATCTTCTGATTTCACATGACTGGTTTTGATGACATTCTGTAATAACTTATCTTTGATAAAATGACAATTCACTTCGATGTATTTGGTTAGCTCATGAAATACTGGATTAGAAGCAATGTGAATAGCAGCTTGATTATCACAAAATAGATCCATTGGCTGTGTTTCATGAATCCCCAGTTTTGTCAAAATATGACGTATCCAAACTAATTCACAAGAAGCATGTGCCATAGCCCTCTATATTCTGATTCGGCACTTGACCTTGCTACCACTATCTATTTTTTACTTTTCCATGACACTAGGTTTCCTCACCACAAAGATACAGTATCCAGTAGTTGATCGTCTATCTGATGCCAAACCAGCCCATTCTGTATCTGTGTAACCCTGAACAAGTGTATGGCCATTATTTCGATACAACAAACCACATCCTAGTGCTCCTTTTAAGTATCTCAGAATACGAATAATTGCATCCCAATGACTTGATCGAGGAGCTTCAAGGAATTGACTCACTGCACTCGTAGCAAATGAAATATCTGGTCGAGTAATAGTGAGATAGTTAAGCTTCCCAACTAATCTACGATCTTGGCCCGGATCATCTAATAATTCTCCTTTATCTGCTAAAAGTTTCGTGTTGAGATCCATTGGGGTATCAATTAGTTTAGCTCTTAACATGCCAGTTTCAGATACTAGGTCCAAAACATATTTCCTTTGAGAAAAAACAATACCCTCCTGTGATCTGGCAATCTCAATCCCTAAGAAGTACTTTAGTGTACCCAGATCTTAGTGTCAAACTTGGTTTGAAGGAATATCTTCATATCATAAATTCCTTGTATGACATCACTAGTAATTACAATATCATCCACATAAATCAGCAACCATATTTTTCCCTAAGAGGAATGGCGATAGAAAATAGAATGATCAACACCACACCGTATCAATCCAAATTCCATCACTATTGCGCTAAACCTGCCAAACCATGCACGAGGAGATTACTTTAGGCCATACAGTGACTTTTTCAATTTACACATTAGTCCAGACTCCCCCTGAGCACCAAAGCGAGGAGGTTGCTCAATATACACCTCTTCAGTAATATCCCCGTGGAGAAAGGCATTTTTAATGTCAAGTTGATGAAGTGGCCAGCAAAGAATAGTTCCAAGAGAGATGAGAATATGAACTAATGTGATCTTGGCCACATGAGAGAATGTCTCTGAAAAATCAAACCCATAGACTTGAGTATATCCTTTAGCAACCAATCTTACTTTCAATCGATTAACAGAACCATCAGGGGAAATCTTGACATCATACACCCATTGACATCCAACTGTTGACTTGCCAGGAGGTATAGTAACAAAATCCCATGTATCATTAGCTCGAAGAGCTGACATTTCTTCTTCCATGGCATGACGCCATCCTGAATGAGATAGTGCTTCAGACACAGAGTTAGGAATAGAAATAGTGGATAGTGAGGTAACAAAAGCACGATAGGATGGAGATAAGGCTGTATAAGAAACAAAATTAGAGATAGGATATGAAGTGCAAGTGCGTGTACCTTTCCGAAGAGCAATCGGAAGATTAAGATCACAAGGCACTAGTGCAGGAGTAGGATCTAAAGACTGGAGAGGAGAAGGAGAAGAGCCTGGTGCATCAAGGATCGATTTTGGAACTGTCATTCGTTTGGAATATATCTGCAAATTAGGACTAAAGAGATGAAAAGGACAAAGCACAGATAAAGGAAGACTCTCAAGTACATCAGGGACTGAAGAATTATCAGAGAAGAAGGGTGTGCTCTCAAAGGAGGAGACACCAACACATACAAAATACTGATGGAGAGAAGGACTAGAACATCGATATCCTTTCTGTACCCGAGAATACCCCAAAAAAACACATTTAAGAGCACGAGGGTCAAGCTTATCAGTCTCACTATCAAGCTAATGAACAAATGCAACATAATCAAAAATTCGTGGAGGAAGAGGAAATAACGGTATTTTGTGGAAATGAGA
The DNA here is from genome assembly GCA_035590655.1 of Pouteria glomerata. NCBI lineage: Eukaryota > Viridiplantae > Streptophyta > Magnoliopsida > Ericales > Sapotaceae > Pouteria > Pouteria glomerata. Next base: position 13,645,596 of record JAVXUM010000023.1, read on the forward strand.
TAGAATAAAGAGAACTACCCCTCAAAACAGACGAAGGCATTCTGTTAATCAACATGTTGTGAGGATTGCATCCCCCAAAAAAATTTTGGAACCTTTATATGAAACATTAAACACTGAGTTGTCTCAACTAAATGTAAATTTTTCCTCCTGCAACTCAATTTTGTTGTGAAGTGTGAGGGCAAGATGAATGATGAAGCATACCAAATGATGTCATAAATCTGTGAAAGGCTTAGAGAAGTATTCTCTGGTATTATCACTTCAAAAAGCTTTAGTAGACACATCAAATTGAGTTTTTATTTCAATACAAAAGGATTGAAAGATAGATAACAACTCAGAACGATCTTTCATTAAATAAACCTAGGTAAGTCCAAACCAAACCAAACCAAACCAAGCCTTTTTCCCACTAGGTGGGGTCAGCTATATGGATTTAACGACGCCAATCAAATCTATTGAGGG
>JAVXUM010000023.1:13646151-13663477 GCA_035590655.1 Pouteria glomerata
GAGTTTAATTGCTATCTCCTAGGTGTTTGACAAAATGCCTAGGTAGAGTTCATGTCCAAAATTCAAACCTATTTTCTTTGATTTTTCTTGTGTGACACCTACTAAATAAGAAAAGAAGAATTGTGAGTTAACTAAGCCTCTCCCTGTGGGTACGACCGGTACTTCACCGTTCTAAATTTAAATTGCTACATCGAACCACCTTGCACTTGGGGTGTAAAATCCACATTGTGGAACAACAAGCAGAGACCTTGAAGCTATGAACCATAACCTTGAAGCCAAGAACCCTAACCTTGAAGCTCAATTTCACAAAATTAAAAATGATATAAGAACTCAAGGAAGGGTTATGGAAGCTTTAAAAGAGAAGCCAAAGATGAAAGATGAAGACTGCTTAGAAGCCCAAAGAGCTTTGAAAAAACTCAATGACAAATTGAGTATTCCATCTAAAATCCTTCATTAGTTTTTAGGTGTGTAAAGAAGGCCCATAGATAAGAGCGGGCTTGGTTTTAAAGGTACAAAAAAAGAAGAAATAAGTGCTCTAAAGATTCAAAGGAGGTTCCAAAGCAGCCTAAAGTGACTCTACCAAAGCAAATGGCTAAAAAAACTCCTTGAAAGCTAGAAGGTATGCATTCTTATTCTTTTCATTATTTTGTACCTATTTGCTACTATTGTGAAATTAATGGTCACATTAGACCTAATTGCTATAAACTATATGGGTTGCCCGCTATCTATGTTAACAAACGTAATTTTATGAGATCTATTTTCTATGTGTCAAATAGGTTTCGACCCATTAAGGTTTCAAGAGTCACGTTTTGATTCTAAAAACTCACATGCCTAGACCAATGAAAAAGAACAAAAAGAATATTTTTCAAAAACCATTGGACTTAAACCCAATGCCCCCAAGGTTCAAAATAATTTTCCTAAAACAAGGACAATTTGGGTAAGAAAGAGTGACTTGCATGTTCATACTCCTAATAAAGTTGAAGGGGTAAGCCTAGTTAAGTAGAGACTATTGTTTTGCATAGACTAGGATAAGCCTAATGTTCTTTTTTTTTTTCTACTAGCTCTATTAGAACTTGTAGTTTAAATTTGCATTCATTGCATGATTAGTTTTCGTTTGTTTCATTATTTGAAAAAAATAAAAATCAAATTTAAAAAATCTGAAAAGATTTTTGTGGACTTTGACACTTTAGTATTTCATGTTAATTTTTGTATATTCTACGATTTTATTTATGCTAATAGAACATGAATAAAATGTATGCTTAAAATACTTTTCAAGACTTCGAAAACATGCTTTAATAATAAGTAATGTTTTGTTGTTCTTTGTCATGGTTGTGACATGCTTTAATTTCATTTTTACACCAGTAAAGTGTAGCATTGTATTGAATTCTAGCTATCATTCTTTAAGCTTGACATTATTCTCTACATGAATATATAGTTGTTTTTGGGGATCTTTTAAGTAGATTTTCTTGAAAAAGAGGGCTACCAATAGACTAGAATAAAACCACACTATTGACATGTCGATTATCAAAATAACCACTCTTTGGAAAAAGATGATATAGAGAAAATAGCTACCCACCCATAAGTGTGTGAAAGCCACCAAGTTTGGTAGGATTTGTGCCAAAAAAAAAAAAAAACTTGGTAGTGATTAATTGAAAAATCATGGACAAAAAGTTAAAAATTACATAATAGGGAGAAATTAGTTAAAAAGTACAAGGATTTTAGTTTTCATATCAATTGCAATTTAATGGTCCATGGAGAGCATAAAGAAAATGCATTGGAGTATGAGAGTATGAATGATTTACACGTTAGAAGATATTTAATCACATGCATATCTAGTAGTATGCCTTATGTGAACAACTCATGACCTGAAAGTTATTAATTCTATAAATTCTTTGATTCATGACATGTAGAGTGGTTATTCTCTCAATCTAATGTTCTTAAGCTATAGCCCTGATCATAGCATGTTCAAAAATAGACTAAAGTGCTTGAGTTGAAAAGTTCAATTTTTAGATCTTTATTTTCTTTAGTTTGCATGTTTTTAATTAAATGTTGCATATTTTTTTTTTCTTTCCCCTTATCATTATTAGTTCATGTTCCATTCTTTTCTCATTCCTTGGTTTCATATTTGTCAATATCATGACAAAAAGGGGGAGAAGAATTTGATTATATTATTTTGAACCTAAGGTTTTTCACAAGGTGTTCTGTTTAAGTAATGTCAGGTTTACATGGGAACATTGATCAAGGGAGAGTTCATAAGTTCATAGATCAAGAGGAGTTTAGGTTGATTAAGTTTAAATATTAGGAATGATTGTAATTTTTTTAGATTGTATATAGGAGCATTGTTTTGTCACAAAATTGCCAAATGGGAAGATCATTAGGTTTATTTTTGTAATTGGCAAATTAGTGAACAAAACAATGGTTTCAAACTTTTATTTTTAGGCATTTGGCTAAGGTATCAAAAGTATAGGTTTAAAGGTTTTTTGAAAAGTCTCCTAATGTAAGGTTGAAGATACTTTAAGGAAGGTTTCCAAATGTGAGGTTGAAGATACTTTAAGGAAGGTTTCCTAATGCAAGGTTGAAAATACTTTAACAAAGGTTTCCTAATATTCAAGGAGATTGAAAAGTTTCTTAAAAAGTTTTGGAAAGGCTCCTAAATGACTTTGGAAATAGAAAAAAATACAATCTTATGTACAATTGGATTGCTTGAGTTATCTATAAATACAAACTTTTTCCTAAGGTCTTAAAGCATATCCAGATAGAGAAGAACAGATTCTTTTTAAGCTAGTAATTGACCTCTTTCATCTTAGCTTCAATAGTTTTCAACTATCAAACTTCTTTTGCAAGGGTTCTTTGAAGATCTTCAAAGGCGTGAGCGTGGTCTTAATTAAGTGTGGGTGAGGAATCTTTTTTATATGTTGGTGAAGGCATCAACTATGAATTAATGCAGCAGAGTTAGAAGAGTAGACTATATATACTACTGGGTCCTCTCTGTAATCAGTTGTGTGTAATGAAAATTTTGACTTTCATGGCCTGAGGTATTTTATTCCTTAATTGCGAAGGTTTTTTCTCGTTAATTATTCTTGTTTAATCTCTTTATTTTTCTGCATTATGAGGTTATGTTTGTTTATTTGGAAATCCATAACTATCAAAGGGCAGAAATTTCAATCCTAACAATCTCAGTAGACAAGATAATATTTTTTGACCCAACAAAGGTTTTGAACATGTAATTATCAATTCACCACAAAGTTCCCAATCACCCCCCATTCCTATGTATGTTCCCATGTAAACCTAACATTACTTAAACAGAACACCTTGTGAAAAACATTAAGTTTAAAATAAACATTAAGCCTACGTGAGGGTGCATATGGACTCAAGCAAATCTTTAACACAAAGGAATGAGTGATGATTGGGAACTTTGTGGTTGTAACTTTGTAACTCGACTGTCACACCCTGGATATCATAACCCAAGGGGTGAGTGATAAAACATACATAACATGCACTAGTGATATAATTCCCTGATCAGAGCAATACATTAACCCTATAGTAGACCCATGACATATCATAATGAATCAAGCCTGGGCAACCACTAGGCCATCATGTTATGTCACATAGTTACCATTAAATACATCATATAGGCCTTAAAGTCTTTATAACCCAATTGAAAAACTCTCTCTTTCAGTTTAACAATATTATAATCTTAAATTAAAAATTTAACTTAAGTATAGAAAACTTTACCAAATGCAAAATGGCTCTTGCATATGCTCTTCTAATCCTGCCTAAGTGTCCACCTAGTTATTTGGGTTTGCTTTTCTAATAAAATTTGTAGGGATGTGAGCACTGGTATTTCTTAAAAGCAAGTATAAAATGCAAAATAATAACATTACCTTTTTATCTTTTAATAGACCATTAACCCTAGCTTATTTAAAACATGTATTAAACCGAATATCAAAACCATTATATATGCCTTTATCAAGTCCTAACATCATAATAGTAATCATCATAAAATTAAACATTATAACTATTGATATCATACACATCATAATCATAGTATAACATTCAAATTCTATTACCATTTGTTATTAAATTCTCAAAGTTTAATCCAATCACACCACATTATTATATTATTATTATTTATTTTTCAATCACATATCCATCACATAAGTCATCGGGGGTGGGTACATATGCATATCATCTTTTTTGGGCCAATACCCAATGGAAATGATAAACCGAAAGCATCTATTATCTTTAATGGGTTAACACCCAATGGAAATGATATGAACCGAACATCATATTATGGGCTACTAATCTACTGGCATAAACATCAAAACCCTGCACAGGTTCCAAGACTTTCAACCTAAAGGTAGTCTCACGACCTTTTCTATTTACTATGCCTCCACATCCCCCGGCACATCACAAATCATTTCTTCTCATTTGGTTCTCATTCATCATTTCATACTTTCAACAACATATAGCCGTGTTCCAATTTGCTATGAAACTCATCATAATCATTATGTTAACCATGCCATTTCATTAATTATATAATAAGCTTATTATCATAGAGATTTACATATCAACTTCAATATTGATAAATTTCATGCTCACATAATTTAAAAATGTTTCTTTATTCCCTTAGCACAATTTTCACACCTTTAACTTAAACATCACTTATTTTACTTTTACAAGTTCATTTAACATAATCAAAAACATGTATCAAGCATTATATGATTGTAATTTAAGAAAACATATCAATAACATTAAAATTAAAATATGCTTAAGTGGATACATAAGTTTACAAAGTTAGGGGATTAATAGAAGAATGACTACACAAATAGGTTTCCAAATATTAAGCCTTTGTGGAAATTTTCTATAAGTTTCTAGTTAAGGAATAGATCACAGGCGGCCCACTGTAAAAGAGGTTAGACACCCCTAATGATGGGTGCCCCTCTACCAATGAGGGTAGCTGCCCCTCCGTGTCCAACTCAGTTTTATGTTTGGTTTTAAATGTTGATGTATAAGTTTGTGTTCAAAGTTAGCCAATTTCAACGTATACCTCAAAACAATGTTTCTTTGAGTTATTAAGGACCTAATAAGCTCCAAATAACCAAACCAAACCAAACCAAGCCTTTTCCCACTAGGTAGGGTCAGCTATATGGATTTGACGACCCCAATCAAATCTATTGAGAGCCATATCCTCCGTTAAATCCATGTAGGCAAGGTCATGTTTAATAATTCTTTTCCAACAGCTTTTGGGTCTTCCTCTCTCTCTCCTACTCCTGACAATCTCCATACTTTCACACCTTTTAACCGGTGCCTCCGTTGGACGTCTTTTAACATGGTCAAACCATCTTAGTCGATTTTCTCTCATTTTCTCTTCAATCATCAATAAATGTAACAAAATACTTGAAATCCAACTTGGATATAACTCGACTAGGTCCCCATACATCTAAATGGACTAACTGAAAAGGACTTAGAGACCTGTTATTGACTCTAGGACTGAAGAACGCATGGTGATGCTTTTTTAACTAACAAAACTCATATTCTAAAGATGAAAGTTGACTTAAACTGGGAACCATAAACTTCAACCTATCAATAGACGGATGACCTAATTGGCAGTGAATTTCAAACAGTCCCGACAACAGAACAGATGATGGATGAGGGACTAGCCAGATAATAGAGTCCTTGAGCTTCATGCCCTTTCCCAATCTTCTTACTTGTCTTCAAATCCTGAATAATCACAGAATCAGAAAAAGAACGTCATTGAGCAATTTAATTGTTTGGTAAGTTAAAAGATAAGGATGGGACATATAAAGCTGAAGACAAGGACAAATTAGGGGATGGATAGATTTTACTGATACCCTTTAAGGAATTAGATGAACCATTTGCAGTGGTAATAGTGGGGATCGGAGAACATTGAATGTCAAAAAATAATGAAGAAATTTCAAACATATGGCCTGAAGCACTAGAATCAGTAACCTATGTATGTGAAGAGGTGGATACACAAGTAGTAGAGTTACCTCGATGGGCTAAAGAAGCAATTGAAAGGGATGCTTGTTAAGCTGTTTGATATTGAAGAAATTTGGTATACTCTTCCCCTAGAAGAGTCACAGTTGATGATTTACCTGTGTAAGATTTATCTGAAGATGAGGGAATATCAGATGAAGCCACATGTGACGTATGGGCTGGCTTCCCATGAAGATCCCAACAATTCTCTCTAACGTGTCCAACTCGACCGCAATTTGAGCATTTGGGTCTAGTACCATGACCTCCAGGCCCCCCACGAACACGCCCCCCAGACTGAGATGGGAGCTTAGGTCCTTGGTTGTCAACAAAAGTCTGACTTATAAGAGCAGAACGGGTAGAATCTGAAGTGACGGTTGAATCCTTAGAAGCAGCTCTCATAATCCTTGAGTTTATTTCTGCAAATGAGGGAAGAGAAGCTCCACTAAGAATCTGAGCTTTGATTGGCTCGAACTCAGGGTCTAGACCGGCAAGGAAACAAAGTACCACCATTTGTTCTCTTTGTTTTTGCATCTCCTTGACATTCGTGAACAATGGTTACAAAGAATTTAGTTCCTCATGGACACACTTCAAGGAAGCAAAATACTCGGTAATTGGTCTGCCAGACTATTGGAATTGAAAGAATTCTAGTGATAAGTCATACATTTGGATGAGATCACTAGAAAAGAGAAGACAAGTATATTCTCATATATCTTTACATGTGTCATGATGAGTACACATGTCAACTATATTAGGTTCCATGGAATCCCACAACAGACTAACAAGATGGGCATCTTCTTGGATCCTAACAAGATGAGCATCTTCTTGGATCCAAGCATCATACTTAGGATTAGCTTCAGGAGGTCTAGATTCTGTCAAATGCTTCTGTTTTCCATACACCGTTAACGTAATTTTAACGGTTTTAGACCATTGAATATAATTTGTTCCATTCAAATTCCTTGTGGTTAACTGTTGGGACGTAGAAATTGAGCCACCAATAAGTTTTTGATCAACAGGCATTTCTGAAGCCATTTTTGGAACTGACAATAGCAGACTACAACAACTTCTCTGGAACAGAACAAAACTGGAACACCAAGAACTAAACTGGAACACAATAGTGACCTCAAGAACCAAGAACAGAACTGGAACACCAACACTGGAGTTGAAGTTGAACAAAAGAGAGATACTAGTAGACTCATCGGAAAAGGACGGCACTGCCGGAGGATCGACAGACTTCAACTGGCTGACACACGCCTACACGCGCTGGTCAGACCCCCTGCGCGTGGGATACACGCGCTGACTGGAAGAGGAGCGTGGGAGCGTGTGGACACTGTTCCGGCGACGGAACTCTGACGACAGTGATTGCCTAAGACTGGTGATCTTCTTGGTGGCTTTGAATTCTTGAAACAACAAATGGTTCGAAGATGGGTACTCCTCTTGCTGGTCGGCCAAGCTTTTCGAGGGACAGACTAGGTCCTATTCAGTTTTAAGGAAGAGCGAGGACCTTGATGGAACTTAAGACCAGTTTGATAAGGAATGCTTTGATACCATGTCAAACTTTGTCAAACTAATAGAATTGGGATGAATGGTACACCCAAACTGAGTTCTGGTGTGTATATTTATATGCAGAAGAATGTGACTTTACATATGATCCTAGTGTCCCTTAGAATCGCTAGGTAACTAGATACACTTACTCTATTAATTACACTACATAATCTTCATACATTAACAAACCCAAAACAAGAAAAATCTCAAAACATGGAAAATAGAAAATGTCAAAACAAATGCTTTTTCTGTTTTTCTTATTTTGGGATTTTCAAAACATCAAACACACAAAATAGAAAATAGAAAACAAAAGCAGAAAATAAAAAATAAAAATGCAAACCAAATGCCATCTTAAAGATTTAAGTTTTCACTTGGAATGTGAAACTTTCACGATTAAATCTTGCCAGTCTAATCCTTGCTAGGGGAAGAGTATTTCCTTCTTATTTTCTCTCATGGTTAGTTAAACAACCAATGCACTAAGAATTTCCAAAGAACTGGTTAAAATGCAAGCAAAAAAAGAGAAAACAAAATCATTATGTATAAATACCTTTTTTCTTCATTATATTATCTTTTCCTTCTTAATTTTCCAAGTAGCATAAAAATGAAAGATAATCTCCTTTGGATATTCTTTTCCATTCCCTCACCAATTTCAAACACTGAAAAGAGCCTCAGAGCACTGATTTCTCACTTCTTTCATGCTGTTCTAATTACACACATCAAATCTAGTTGCCTCCATGGATGATTGAAACTTTCTGTTTATGGACTTGCATCTTATTTCTCATTTTGCACAGTCAAGATTTGATTTTCAACATGCAGTTTTAAGAGTTGTTCAGAGGCACTATGCAATATTTCCGAGAGTAAACCAAAATTTGTGCCCTACAATACTCCTCTCTACTTAGAATGACCACACTACTTCTCAGTATTAAATTTGTCCTTCTAACAAGAGTTACTAGGGGTGTAATTTGATGAGGAAACCAACTGATAGAGTAAGACAATATGCTAGAATTGAATATGTGAAACAATGGAGTCTGGTTCAAGGACATTGCCTAGTTTTCTAGTTTCTGTCCATCAGTTTTAGGATTGCTATTTCATTGAGTTAAAACTCTTTGGTTGTATTTGCCATCATTTCACTTTAGGTTGATATTGATACAAGGCACATTGATCCATTTTGGGCTTCTTTGGAAATCAAGAGTTCTCCCAAAGAATACCTGAGAGTTGAGGAATCTTATGCACAGCATGATTGTGCACTCTGCTTCAGACTATTTGAATGTCCTTCACGGCATTCGAATGTCTTTCATAAGAACTATCAAGGAAAAGTGAAATCAAGAGAATTTCAGATAGAAAATCAACAACTTCCATTCAAAAATTTTTAGAATCCCATTACAGAACAATAACTTGAGCTTTTAAGCTTGTTCCAGATACAATCCTAGCCATTGATCTCTATTGTAGATCAACAGACGAAATCACTTCCCTTCTAACTAACTAACGAACTCCAACTGTCATTCTTCAGTAACAATGGATTCATAACAATTCATCCCTCCTCTCTAATGACCATTGTCCTCAAGGGTGGAAACAAGATTAAATCTAAAAGGCAAATTTCAAAGCCAAAGGTACCGCTGCTGCATTTGCTGTATAAAAATGTGTCGGGCAGCTTTGGTCCACTTGTGGAAATGATTTTGCAAACCATTCCGTTGTTACCATGTTTCCAAACCATTTATGTGCAATTTCATGTGCTACCAGAATTGTAAACATAGCAGACTGGCATTCAACATACATACTGATCAGCGTCGTCCCTACAAAAGGATGGGCATTGAGCTCATAAAATCAAGGCTTGACAATGGAGTGTCAAATACATAAAATTTGCAGCTTGTTGAGAATGAAGGCAAAAGAGAAGGTTGGCGGAGGCCACGGTGGTGGCGGTATATTTTCTGAATCCTCGTGGTTTTAATATGATAGAGGGAAACATGAGGATGAAGTGGTCTGGCAATTGGTTTTGAGTTTGTTACCCCCAATGACCGTGGCAAACATCTCTTCATCCACTAGTTCGATACAAGGCTTTTGAATAGGCAAAAGAAGAGTTGGCGGTGATAGTGGGTACCCTTTTACGATGGAGGAAGGCTCGGCGGTCAAGATAGTCGTGTGGGTAGCTTTGGAGGTTACGAAGGCGGAAATATTGTGCGGCGGAGAAGATGAGATTGTGATGGCTGCAGTACCAACGTTGGCAAAATTGTGGCCTGCTGAGGTAATCTGATTCAGGGAAGCACCCTCGGTGACACTCACAAAGGCGTTGGCGGATGAAGAGCATTGGAAGTCGAAGTTTTGGCTTTCTGAGAAGACTAGGTTTGTTCGTTGGACGAAGACAAGCTCTCAAAAAATAGGGTTTTATCTTTAGACAACAACGAGTTTTCACTGACCAGATTTACGTGGTTGTTCGGATCGAATTGAGGATTGATTGACGAAGAGATTTTTGCCATAGTCAGTGACGGAGAGGGGTTTTTGACATCGTTAGTAACAGAGAGAGCTTCTTATGTTGTCTAGTGTAATGACCCTTACCTTCTCTCTCTCCGTAGATATCAGATTGAACTCAAGGACTGTAAATTCATCGTCCTCAACACAATGACTTTGTGTTTGTTGTTGGTGATGATCTTCAAAATACTGCTGCCACGGAGGTCTCCACCAACAAGTAATTCCTACAATAGTCACGTATTCTCCTATTGTAAGAATGACTGATCTTAGCATCTTTGCATTAAGGATACGGTGCCTTTGGGTTGTAGCAGATTGTTACCTTGTTGCTTCTGGATGGAGCTGATTGTACACCACTTATTTGAAGTAATAGCCAAACCACAATTTGAATGTTGTGTCACCCTTGAGGACAAGCGTGTTTAGAGGGGATGGATACAGACTAATTGATAGGGTTATCAGTATGTTACAATTAGTGGGAAAATCAGTTTAAGGTTAGTTTGGCAAGTGGATTTAGCTTTCCATAAAAGGAATAATATCCCTCTACATGGATCATATTGGAAAAATTACCAATGAATAGCTGAATTTCCTCTCAATTTCCCTCTCTCCTTCAATTTTCGAGTCTTCATTTGAATGGATTTGTTGTTTTTCTCCCAATTTTAGAGGACTTTTTTCATATAAGAATTGGTTTCCCGGTGTGGCTGTCTTTGATATGAGTTATTTATATCTAGCATGGTTTTATTACTCGCACACTAAATGTTTGATGGAAGTCTCATGTCATCCTGATTTGTGTTGATCTTTTGGTGATTGAATTGCTCTTTGTAGTTTTCCTTTACTCAGATCTAGTCCATTCACACACACACATTCCTAACACTGTAACTTGTTAAGAAGATTCTAGCTTGTTCATTGCTGTTACTAAAAAAAATCCTTGAAGTTAGTTCATTGACATCAAAATGCACGTGCAAAGACAACTAACTACTCACCAAATGTATGTTTGCTGCAACATATGTTGATCTCATTCATGCGTATGGATAATCGTATATGCATTATGCCAAGGCAAGTAGTTTTCCCTCTCAATTCATTGAATGTACCAAGCCATAGAGTCCACAAGAAAATTTGCAATGTAAGCTGTTGATTTCAGTTATTCAATTTTGAGTTCTAGATGTTGATCTGAATTTCCTCATAATGACTCCATGTCATTTCACATCCATTTCCCCTCAACTGAATTGGTTCCTTTTGACAAGAAATTTTTACCTTTTTCGCAGTGTTATCTCTTGATCCAGTCATTGGTGCCATAGCAGCAGGTAATGCAGTAGTTCTCAAACCATCAGAAATTGCTCCAGCTACATCACGCCTAATTGCAAAATTATTTGAGGAGTATGTGGACAATACTGCAATAAGAGTTGTTGAGGGGGCTGTTGCTGAAACATCTGCTCTGCTGGAGCAGAAGTGGGCTAAAATATTCTATACAGGTTGTTATTAGCCTTCAATAATTGTTTTCAATTTCTAGTCAAAATTGCTATGCCTTTTAGTATTGTCTAAACTCCAGGACAAGTAATTGCCTTCATCTCTCCATAGCCGTCCCATTCTCTCGTCCTCTGTTTTTGTGTGTTCAGGAGTGTCTGTTTGCTTGCATATGGGTGGTTAGTTATTATAGCTGATCATTATTATAGTAGAGTGGTAAGTCTATTTGTGAACGGCATTGATGGTGACTCCTTCTTGGTGATTGTTGCTTTAGTTAAATGTTTCTGAAACTGCTAGTAAGGAAGTCCTAGCTTAATGATCTGCTGTTTGGAACTTTTACTGAACTTAGGTACAAGTTTCTGGTTTAGCATCTTTGGGTGTTATAATGTCCCAATGCTCACAAATCACGTATCTGTACAAATACCCATTGCATTAGGAGCTATGTTCAAGGATAATGCATGTAGCAAAGTACTTTTACAGTCATATAACACCTTCCATAAAACTATAATTGTCATAACAATGAAAAGTACTAAAAAGTCATGAGGTTAATGAACTGGATTTTTGCCCTTATACGTCTTGCAATTTAGGACCTTTTGGAAGTAAACCGATGAAAAGTATAAATTTAATTTCAGTCTTGGTATTGCATTCTTTTCATTTTGTAAAAATATTCTTTAATTGTTTCAAAATGTATGTTCAACAATGTTCCTTCATCACTCATCTCTATCTATTCCAGTAAATCATAGTGTCAACTAGTAATCCTCAAGTTGGTGCAGGTAGTGGAAGAGTTGGAAGGATAGTGATGTCTGCTGCCGCGAAGCATGTTACTCCAGTAATTTTGGAACTTGGAGGGAAGTGCCCTGCTGTCGTGGATTCAGATGTCAACTTACAAGTGAGAAACTCAATTTAATTATATACTGCATGGGCTATGGTGCCGTCTAAAATTTATTTCTGACAACTCTTTTTCCAACTTTCTTATTTTGATATGCTATCATGAGTTTTTGTCCTTGTTATTCAAGGTTGCCGTGAGGAGGATAATTTCAGGTAAATGGGGTAGCAATAGCGGCCAAACTTGCATTGCTCCTGACTATTTAATAACTACAAAAGCTTTTTCTTCAAAGTTGGTAAGAGGCCTCATCACAAACAGTGTTTCTTTCAAGCCTACATCTCTTGATACCTGTATATCCAATAGATAGAAGCTCTAAGGTCAGAACTGAAGGAATTTTTTGGAGATGATCCGATGGAATCAAAAGACATGTCTCGCATTGTGAACTTGTACCACTTCATGCGCTTGTCAAAGCTTATGGATGAGGATAAAGTATCCGACAAGATAGTAGTTGGAGGGCAAAGAAACGAAAACCAATTGTGAGTTCCAAAATCTACTTCAATGCTACTTTTAGTTTCTTATCAAGCCCAAAATAAGTTGGATGTTTTGTACCCTGGCTATTTCATTCACTACAGAAAGATAGCTCCAACCATCTTTCTGAATGTTCCAGAAGATTCTTCCATAATGGAGGAGGAGATATTTGGCCCATTACTACCCATTCTCACTGTGAGGACTTCTGTTTCTACACCTTTTTTTTTTTTTTTTTTTTAATTTTACAAATAACTGTGAGGACTTTCTTACATTTTCTTTCCTTGAATGTTGTTTCTAAGGTTTAAGGGTACGTAGGTTTTTTTCAAATTTGCAGAATAGAAGTTAAATCTTGCTTTATTGCTGTTCATTTTTCTGATATTTTGATAATATCTTTCATTTCCTACTGTTTCCAATTATCATTTAGTAACATTTTGCCCATATCCAATCATTTTCTGGTGATAGTTCCATCAACAATATTGTCAATGTGGCTTCAGGATTGCCTTTCCAACACTTACTTTTGAAAGATTGCTAATAACCAAATCAGGAAATTTGAATAATTTTATTATGAGCTTCATTTTGTTTGGTGTAGGTTGAAAATTTGGAAGAAAGTTTTGCGGTGATAAACTCAAGAAGTAAGCCTCTTGCTGCATATCTTTTCACGAATAGTGAGGAGCGAAAGAAGGACTTTGTCAAGAACATTTCTTCTGGTGGAATGGTTATCAATGACACTATTCTACATGTAATTATGGCGCCCTCCCTCCCTCCCAGAAAAAAAGAAAAATAAATAAATAAAATAAATAAGTAAAAAATTGTTAAAGTACATTCATTCACGTACTTAATTTATGTCTGCATTTATATTAGTTTAGGGATAATGTATCTAGGAGATGTGAGGGGTCAGCTTGCAATCTATAAATAGATATACATGAACCCAGTTGGTTGTGTGATATTAAACTCAACAAATCTTTACTTTCAACATGGTATTAGAGCGTTCTCAAAAAAAAAAAAAAAAAAAAAAAAAAAAAAAATAGTCAGCATCAGAGCATTCATTTTTCTAAGTTTTATTTCTAAAATCCTGTTCCTAGTCCCTGTTCAATTCCTGGGTTCCATTCCTGGTCTGTCAGTTTCACCAAAAGTCTCGGTTTGTTCCTCGACTACTAGGCCGAAAAGTGAGTTAGCTGCTAATCTTCGATTCGTGTGTTGTTTTGAAAATCTAAAGTCATCAAGGAGGTCGTTAGTCTCAGGCGACCACTGCCGCTAGAAAGTCGTCACTGGAACAATGGTCCACCCACCCTCAAATAAGACTTGCAGTCGGCGCATGAACCCTACTCGCAGGGAGTCTAACTGGCGCGTGTAGGCACGTGTCAGTCCGTCAAGTTACGCCGATCCTCCGGCGATGTCATCCTTCTCCGGCGAGTCTACCAGATTTAGTGAAGTGGTAATGGATTCTGGATTGACACGTTATGCTATTGATCATTCAGTATTTTACCATCATTCCTCTCAAAGAAAGATATTGTTGTTAGTTTATATAGATGATATTGTGATCACAGGAGATGATATACAAGGTATTCATGATCTGAAAATGTTTCTTCAAATTAAGTTCAATTCCAAAGACTTGGGTTCATTGAAGTATTTTTTAGACATTCAAATTGTAAGATCACACAAGAGTGTTGCTCTTCCTCAAAGAAAATGTGTACTTGCTTTGTTGTCCACAATAGGCATGTTAGAAGCCAAACCAATTGATACTCTAATGGCTCCCAATACAAAACTTTTTGTAGATAAGGGAGAATTATTGGATGATCTTAGTCGATATCGCATACTAGTTGAAAAAATTAATTATCTAATAGTTACACTGCTAAACATCTCATTTGCTGCAATCGTAGTTAGTCAATTCTTAGTTGCACCTCGTTCTAGTAATTAGGATACGAATATTCATCTTTTGAGGCATCTAAAAGGTGCACTAGAATATGGTTTGTTGTATCAAGATAATGGCTATACTCTTGTTCAACGATATACATATGTCAATTGGGTTGGATCTCCATTAGATAAACGATCAACTATTGGCAACTGTATCTTTGTGGGTGGAAATCTAATATTCTGGAAAAGTAAAAAACAAATGATGGTGTATGTCTTGTGAATTAATTTGGATACTTCATATGTTGACAAAATTGCGAGTTACTGTAGTACAACCTATGGAACTGTATTGTGATAATCAAGTTGCTATCCACAGAGTTTCTAATCTAATGTTTCATGAATGAATCAAGCATATTGAAATTGATTGTCATTTTGTCAAAGAAAAGATTTTACAAAATGCTATCAAAACTAGTCATGTAAAGTCTAAAGATTAATTGACTGATTTATTTACTAAAGCTCTAGGGGGAGCTAGAGTAAGATATATTTGTAAGAAGTTTGAAACATATGATATATATATATATATATATGCTCCAGCTTGATAATCAAGTGGTGGCAAGATCAAGTGCAGAGTCAAACTTCAGGGGTAATGGCACATATATCTTGTGAATTGATTTGGATACTTCATGTGTTGACGAAATTAGGAGTTTCTGGACTACAACCTATGCAACTGTTTTGTGATAATCAAGCTCTTGTCTAAATAACTTCTAATACAGTGTTTCATGAATGAACCAAGTATATTGAAGTTGACTATCACATTGGTAGAGAAAAGAGTTTACAAAAATGCCATCAAAACTTGTCATGTAAAATCAGAAGATCAATTGTGTGATTTATTTACTAAAAGTCTAGGGAGAGCTAGAGTAAGATATATTTGTAACAAACTTAGAACATATGATATATATTGTGGGAAAATATTCAAATGTCCATAATTAAAATATTGTATTCCCATAATTAAGGGATTTAAATTCCCATGATTGAGGATTTGATTAGGAGTTAATTAGTTAGGTTTCCTATTTTGTAGTTCGGTTCGAGTGTATATAAATAGTTTTGTAGTGAACAATGAAAAATATCAAAACAATTTTTCTCTATTTCTTCCACATGGTATCCGAGCCTAAAGCTCTTTGGGAAAATTGTTCTTGGTTGATTAGCCTTCATTGCCAGACAAAGTTTGTTTTCTTTTTCAGCCTTAATTGCTGATCTTTCAACCTTCATTGCTGACTATTCAGAAAGTCTGGAAGCATCGACAGTCGAAAAATCCACTGCGGACTCAGTCGTGACGTGATCAGGAGCAGAGTCGATAGTTTTCCATCGCCCAGAATTGTTCAAATCTGGACGACCAAGATCATTTGATCACCAATTGTTCTTAATGGGCAAGAAAGTCGATCCTTCAATCGTCGGTTCTCCTCGATTGTCGATCGCCAGCCCCTCTCTTTCATCGATCATCGGTTCTCCTTGATCGACAGTTGTCCTCGAGTGTCAATTGACAGTTCTTCCCTTCCGTCGATCGTCAGTTCTACTCAATCATTGATCGCCAGTCTTTCGTCGATTTCAGTGATTGTCGATTCTCCACCATTGTCGATCGTCGGACACAGTAGGGCTCAATTTCTTCATCATCAACGTTAACAGATGATTTGCCATCGATCTTCGAGTCTTCAGATCGCGTCGCCAAAGCCCTAGCCACCGCTTATTGTCATTCATCGATTCTGGTAGCCTAGTGCTCAATAGTCGGTCCTATTCGATCGATGATTCTGGTCGATTCTAGTTGTCTGCCAATTCCTTGCTCGTTGCCGTTGGACGTCGCCTGTCGATTACAACAGAAAGGTGTTTTTCTTTCCTCGCAATCGATCATTGTTCTTCTGTTTCTTGGTTGGGCGAAACCCTAGGTAACAGATCATGGTGGTCGTGTACATCGTCGGTCATTGTTAATCATGGTGGTCTTTCTGTTCCCGATTGTAGTGGTCGTTCTGTTCCAAGCCATTGTTACAGTATGTCGGAGACTCAAGAACAAGTAAATTTAAATTGGGAGGTGACTTTACTTGGCTTCTTTGACAAACCCTCAGGTACCTGCTCATTGGCTCATTTAGGTAAACTTTCTGTTTCCATTGGGTTACATGTCTCGGATGAAACCTTTGTCAATTCTTGGGTGATGGACTCGAGGACCACTGACCATATGACTCACTCCTCACAGAGCTTTCACACACACAACTTTTTTCCGAGTAATCGAAAAATTACCACAACAGATCGTTCATTAACCACGGTTGCAGGTCTGGGAGACATTCAAGTCACTCCCTCACTTGTCCTAAAAAATGTTCTTCATGTTCCCAAGCTATCCACTAATCTTATTTCCATACAAAAACTTGCTCGAGATCTATGTTGCAATGTCATTTTTAATCCCACTGCTTATATATTTCAGGACCAGGATTCGGGAAAGACGATTGGACGTGCTAAGGAACGAGATGGACTTTATTACCTTGAGACACCAAGCCAACTGAACGGCAACAAAAATAGATCACCCTTATCATTTCTTTCTGAGCATTATTTATCCAATAAAGAAAAGGTTTGGTTGTATCATCGTAGACTAGGACACCCATCATTTAT